>BQNB010006939.1:0-95480 GCA_026074375.1 Tanacetum coccineum | reverse complement strand
TATCATAAAGATTTAAGTGCATTACATTTTGGAGTATTTGTTATGTATTAAAATCTTTACATTTGCAAGGATGAACAAATTAAGCTTCGGGTTTTTGTAACAAACAAGTTTATTAAAACCAATGTATCATTTTTAAACGACTCATATAGAGGTCTTTCTCATATCTTGTGCTATTAATCTATGATGTAACGCTCCCAGACCCTTATTACGCTGCGACCCAATTTAGGGTTGTTACATTAACCTTATGAAGTTCACTAGGAGCTTCGATTCTAACAGGTGTATGCGACTTAACCAGTGTTTCAGAAAGGGATGAATGTTTTAACCAGAAAGCTTGTTCTGCAGACAATTCTTTTTTAGTGACAAAACATTTACCAAAATCTTCTTTAATCTTATTTAACTTAGAATACTTAATTGGAGAAATCTTAATCTTCTTTTCTATAGAAATTGGATCATTTTGTTTATCAAGAATCTTTTATCGACTCTCTTCTTCCAAAATCAATGTCTCTTCATCATCAATTACAGAAATCACAGCATGTTCTTTAGCAATATCATTACGATCATATAAAGTTGGTTGAATCCGCTGAGCTTTTTAAGATGGAACGGATTTTGATAACCAAGAGCTTATTTGTGAGTGTCATCGTAAAAAACTTGTGGTTTCGTTAGCAAATACATTGCTTGCATAGATCGATACATCTTACAAATAATATTCTCTAGTTCTTTATTTTGTTTTTCCAAAACAATTTCCTTGTCAATTTATTTAGACTCTTTTTATTTAGATTCTATTTTGAAAAGTTAATGTTTTTTGATAAAGACTCCTTTTCTTTGACATTATTAGAAAGAGTTTCTTTAAGTGTATCGATCACCTGCTGAAAAGCCGCAAGCTTTGTATTTCTATCCCGAATTAAATAATCCATTTGAGAATCTATTAATTTTTCCCTTTTATTCAAACCTACATTAAGTCTTTGTTCAAAAATGGCGATTCGTTCTTTGTATCTATCAAGCTTAGCAGTTAATAATTCATTTACCATTTTATTTTTCTGATTTTCCTTATCTAGATGAGCTACGTGATCAGTCATTTGTTCAACCAAAGATAGCACCAATAAATCATTAGGTGCAGAAGGATTAGTATCCTGAATAACCGCATCTTGTGACCCTTACAGATATTGAGAGTATGAAATGATATTACTATCACTATGTATCTCATTATCTTGAAATTCGTCAACATGTGTTTGTTCTGAATATTGCATCTCTTGCACATCCTGATTATTCATATTATTCAGATAAGAATCAGAATATGGTACCTCAGAGATAACTTCTGGATCATAGCTTGAAATATTTGCCATAAGAACCGCTTTAGCCGAGGATAAGCCATTACAATCTGAGTCATATGCATCTAAGTCATCAGTCTGGAAAGCTAAATTCCGAGGGATTGTCTGCTGAGCAACTGGAGCTTCTGATATACCAGGGTCTGCTAAAAATGCAAGTTGCTCTTCATCCAATATCTGACCCGCTTCCCGAGCTTCGGCTAACATTAATTTCTCCTTAAACCATGCAAAATTCCTTGGCCTTTTTGGCTGAGTACACTATCTCGCCATATGCCCTTCTCCTTGATAGCTATAACACTTCATTACTCTTGGTTGACCAGCTGCATAATTTCCCTTTGAAGTGGTAGCAATTCCTCTGTTTCCAGTACCAGTATAACTTTGAGTTTGTCTTCCTTGAACTTGTTAAACTGTGACTTTACCATCTTGAATGGTTGCTTGATTTCTAGGATTAGATGATGTTCTTAGTTGATTGTTTGATGGTGGAAACCTTTGTAGAATACAAGTAATCTTTGATATATGAACCAAGAACTAGAGAGAGAAAGAGTGGAAGGAAGGATGTATTTTCTAGTGAGAGAAAGTAAAGAACATGAAATGCATTAAGGTGAAAATGAAACATGCAACCAACCAACACCCTCTCCAAGGCATGTAGAGGGTATTTATACTCCAAGGGTGGCCGGCCATGGGCCTTGTAAGGCTTTCCATGGGCCTTTGGGCCATATTAGCTGATAAACTAAACATTGACTAACTACGGGCTTTGACTAGTTAATATTGGAAGTGACCGAGACTTTTCTTGTTCCTAACAATCTCCCCCTAAGGGAGGTCACTCCAATTTACAAAACATTAAACTTAGCATACTATGCTTTGACTTTAGTCTTGAGCTCGTAGTCTTTAACTTCAATCATTAACTTGTGAATTGTTGTAGCGATCTTTGACTTTAGGCTCGAGCTTGTTCCTTTATCTTGACTTTTTTGGAAAAAATGTGATCTTGAGCAACTTGAGATCATCAACCAAGCATAATCTCGTTTCCCCATTCTTGTAAACTTTTCCATCTTGTGAACTTGTGACTTTTGGACCGACATGCTCATACCATTCTTGATTTAATAACTTGAAAGTTGTAATTATGTATCTTTCTCGAAGTTCTTTAACTTTAACACTTCGTCGCTTTGAGAAGGACGTACGGTATCAAAGTAGCGAAAGTCTTGAAACATGTACTTGAGCTTTCATGATGTCTTTATATTTGTCAGTCGGGTATGAGTATGTGGCTATGAATCTGTGAGTCAGTTGGAATCAGGTACCTCTATGTCTATCTTTATATATTCCTAAAATAAAACTATTAGCAATAAAGTGGGGGGACGAACAAGCCTTTGTCATTCGCCCGTGTTTGGTTGGAGTAACCTTCGAATCTGTGAGGATCGACCTGTGATTAGGTAGATTCAATTTAAGAAGAATCACCTTGACAGGATTTCCAGCTGAAGTATAGAATCTTTCTAACACGTATGTATTAGATTCATCAAACTCGGCATGTTCTCATTACCGAAACGTCTCAAAGCAGACAACACGATAAGAGTGAACCAGTAAGTTACTGTCTCACTGATTAAATAAGAAAATTGATTTGAAAATCAATCGACGTGTCACTTGCTAAAGTGGTTTTGCGACACATCGAGAGTTTTAAGCAATTTAAAAATTCATTAATCGTCGATCCATAACCTGGAACAAGTTTGATTCATAAGAATTGCATCATTATTGCTTTCCATTTGTCACAATTTTGATTCATATAGAACCGTATAAGTCACCTACCATGAGCGTATTTGATGTTGGCTTAAGCAGGATTTCCATCTTCATTGTGAATTATATCACTCGGATGTTTTGGCAAAATCACAAGGATAATATGTAGGACTCTTACTGTATATCTTGTTATTCACATTGTGTGACTAAGCAAGCATAATTTGACAAGTGTCCTAATGAGATTTATAAATGATCTCTTTTGGCTCTAGACTCAATTGTGCACTTTGTTTTTAGTGATTGGAGGCTGGAGCTAACTGCCACCTTTTTAATATCACCTGACTTGGAGTGAGAAAGTCGATAGAAATGCATGTAATCTCCGTGAGAAATGAAACAAGAGTCTGTTGAGAGACCTTGAGTAGCTGGGGAGGGTTGTGCATAGCATCACTAGGTCTATGAGTGTCTTCAATGTTAGACAACAACTTAGTGTTTTTGACAGTTTATGTATTGACTCGGTTTCTGCCTAAGTGTATGGAGGGTGTCTTTCTTTTCACCCTTTATCCTTACATTTATTTTTCATTCTTCAACCCCTTCAATGCTTACTGAGACTTCATAACTAACACCTTGTTGGGTTTGTTCCAGTGTTAGCTCCATCTCAGTCAGCATTATTCCCGATTCTCACTTTTTCTCCTTTTGTATCATACGTAAGGACTTCTACACTAACTAGTAGATATCACTGGGTATATCCCTCCGGTTCTAGCTAGATCATGAGATTTGAATACCTATGTCTAACCACCTTATAACTCTATAAATTTAAGTACATGGTCGGTCTTTTGGGTATTCCATCATAGTCAAAACCAAAATCATTGAAAAGTTCAATCAAAGTGTTTGATATAAATATCAAAAGATTTACACTTTGAGAGTTTTTTTATCATTACTAAAAGCTCCCATTTAACATGTGCATCGTAATCGTAGTACATGCTAAGTGTGGAGTGCATTGAGTCCATTTTATTCAATCACATTTCATTACAAATTAGATGCAGTTTAATCACATTTTCTCCCCTTATCTAAAATGTTAATCCCTTGATATTTTGGATATCAATTGATTAAACGTTCGGGGACAAAATGTTACACACAATCTATAAGGAACATTTTATTGCTCCCCCTCAATTTATAAGGGTATATAAGATAATAATTTGAAATTTTTTGAATTTACTAAGAAATTCTTGAAAATTTTATACTCGAGCACTCCTTATTATCACCATAATGTCTACACTACATATATACAAATTCACAAGTTTTTATTATTCATGAGGAATGACCTGTTATGATGAGGACATCATGTGATAAATCATATGGTCCTTTGCAGCAGCCGAAAGTCACCCTCGTACGGTCTCCCAACAACAAATCTTTCCAAACTCCGCATAATCCTCCTGGTCTTTAGTTGTTTATCAATTGCCTGGATCATAGCTCCTGCTTTATCTCTATCACTTTGTCTCCAGATAGTCTGAGGCAGATACTTCATCTGAATTCCCTTTAGACGATCATTAAGAGCAGTCTGAACATCATTAAGTGTACCGTCACTAAACTTGTGTAGTTCATCGATACGCATTAGTCTGTTCTTTTTGTCTTTGTTCTGGTAAATGAATCCTCTGGGATTGGAGTATGCTGAATAAGCTTCTCTTCGTTTAAGATCTGATCTGTACGTATTCGGCTTTGTGAGGTTGAGCTTCTTTTGGTAACTTTCGACACCTAATTGAAGATCTTCCATACGCCTTTGGATGACAATGCTTATTGTAAACATTCGCAAGGAGACATTAAAAGTGAAGAATTCTTCAACAGTAAGATTTGTCAACTTGCCTTGAACAAGAAGAAGTAGCATGTATTCGATGTCTTGAATGCGAAGCCTTTTGAGATCACCTTCTTTGAATTTATACAGCTTGTCATCATCTCTACGAACAGTGATCCAATCCAAATGCTTGTAATTCTGCCATTCAACAATTTCTAGCTTGGTGACAGCGATGATTCTTCGTTTGGAGTAGACATCACGAGCAGATTCCCTATTAACAACAAATGCATAGAATTGTTGTCGTTTTCGCCCCCAATATGAGATTCCCCAGAGTGCATGCTTGTCATAGTCAACCGGCACTTGACTCCACATTGTGTTAGGGACCAAATCTTCAATCCATTTGATGTGCCCGTAATCTGCAGCCTTGGTCTTTGTCACTGAAGTTGTATATTTTCGGCTTGAGTCACCACCACTTAGATATGTAAGGTCGTTGTTGATGAAGTGGTCAAAAGGAATGACTTGACGACCGCGAGAATTAGGTATCAATGGTAATGGCTTACGCAGATCATGGGGATATTGTTGGCCTTCAGGGTTGTTCTAGTCTAATTGATCAGTGGTTGTCCTGTAGGCTTCTTCTAGGAAATATTTAAGTTCTACCAGACTCTTGCATGATCCCTTCATCAGCTTAAATGTTGAACCGGTTAATAACTCGGGAGTTAAGGTATCAACTTTAAGCCGGTTCATCACGAATGCTGAGAAATCAAGAGGAGTGTCCATTAGCTCATTAAACGACTCATGTGGCCCTTCCATCTGGGCCAAAGAGCTTATCCAAGGTTGAACTAGTCCATGAGCATCAGGCAAAGTCTTGTTCCAATCACGATCGAGAGTAGGAGGTCTTGTTGGTTTTTGAAACCAATCAGGATGCTGAGAGGTCTCTTCATCAGGTTGATCTTCAGTAACTCCTATTTTGAACTCCTGATGTGCGGGTTCTTTCAAATCTTTGGCAGTGTTTATTGGCTCCTCTGCTTGTGTAGACTCGCCAGCAGACTTGTGATGAGATTTTGACCCTTCAGTTGACTTGCCAGATGCCTTGGAGGTCTTTTCCTTTGGTGCACTGGTTGACTCTGGTTCTTTACCAGCTCTTCTTCTCTTGGACCCCCGGTTTGATCTAGCGGAGGGTTCTTCGTCTTTATCCTCATCATCTCGACGTCTTTTAAATGAGACAGTATCGCCATATGTGTCAAGTATGAGTTTGTCACTTTCGTATGCGTCAACCAATGCCTTGTAGAGATTCTTCTGTTCATTAGATCTGTGGATTGACTTATTACTCTCCATCTTATCTATAAGAATCTTCTTAAGCTCGAGTTCAGATAGGTTGGCGGCTACGACATGGTATGTCTTAGATTAATTGGATGAACGAGTCAGAATCTCAGCTTCGAGTTGTTCATTGACAGTCTTCTCAATTTTTGGCAAAATCTTAGAGACTTGAGCTTTAACTTGTTCCTTGACTTGATTCTTGATTATTTTCTTAATGTTATCATCAAGTTTGTTGATGAAGTCTGCATTTTCAGCTTGGGCTTCATCTCTGAGTCTTTCGGATTGTAACTGAACAGCTGTTTTGACGGCTTCATGCGTCTTGTTGGCAAGGTACGCATCAACAATGCCGGGAATTGAAGAAACTGTTGCAGCAAATTAATTCGTTTGATTAAACTCTAAGAAGTTGTTTTCCAAAGTTTTTAGTCTATGGTCAAACCCGAATAACGAGCCAAAATTGGGAAGATCTTGTAGGGAGGAGCTTGGAACAGTTGCTGTTGTAGGAACTGGTGTTTGTTACAGATGTGTGATGAGAGGAGTGGGTGGTGAAGGAGTGGTTGTTACAGATAAGAGAGGTGGCTCAGCAATAGCAGTAACCGGAACATCTACCAAAGAAGTTAACTCAGTGTTAAGATTGAATATAGAGTTAATTCCTGTATCTGGACTGGGGTTGAGCATGTTAGAAACGAAGCCAGATGACACAGAAGAACTCTGTTGTTGACCTTCAAGATTGACTGGAGCGATGATTATCACATGAGTATCTTCTGTTACTTAAGTAGGTTGAACATTGGTCTGTTAAGCATTTGTCATTTCAATATCTCGTCCTTCCACATTGATGTTCACGTCCTTGTATAATTCATTTGCTTCAACCTCTTCATTTGTCTCCTCTTCATCTTGTTTGTCTCCCTTAACATTTACACCTTGAATTTCTTCATCACTGTCTTCATCATCAGTGGATTCAACATGAGACAGTGTTTGAACCCTAGGATCAAAGCTATCTTCTTCTTTATCTTTTTCATCATGAATGGAAAACTTGGGATGAACAAAGTCATCACCATCATTGTCAGATTCAGTCCGTTCATCATCATCATCATAATCAGCATTATCATCATCATCTTGATCATCATCATCTTCGTCTTTGCCTATGTTTGCTTCATCATCATCATCTTCTTCATCACTAGACTTCCAAGATATTTTCTCATCATCAGATCCATAAGTAGGTACATCAGGAACCCCTGGTGTAACACCAGTTCCTTCATGTGCACCTGAACTGCTGGGTTGAGAGCTGTAAAGTTGTGTTTTGCTTCTTTCGATGGCCAGTTTCATCTGTTCAGCCTCAGTCAATGCAATTTCAGACAAAGTCTCTAGTCCTTCAGCAAGTTGCTTCTTCTTTCCTGATCTAGTCACCTTAGTAGCAGATTTGATTCTTTTACCGGAAGAGGCTTTAGGTGCTTGTACAGTCTTCTCCTTGGTGGTTCGACGTACATACTTCGGTTTTGGAATCACCTTTCTAGTAGCGAAAGCATAGTAAGTCTTGTACGCCTCAGATTCTTTCATAGCTTGAGTGGTTAAGTTATCAGGAAGAATGGCACCGTATTTTTGAACAACTTCATGCTGAGGGATGAATCTCATGGTAGTTAGGATAGGATCATCATTAGCCATGTGTCAGTCCACCTTGTTTCTTCTTGGAATTGATTGATCTTGTGACATAAAGTGATTGATGACGACTTTGGTGAATCTTAGGTAGAACATGTATTTGTTCTTCTGTGATTCCTTGTTCTCGATTTGAAAAACTAGGTCTTCCCATAGGAGGTAGGCATAGTCAACTTTTTGCTGGTGATATAAACCCCAAAGGATTTGAGCCCTAGAGAGACGAAGTGAATTGATTCCAGTTACTTTACCGCTGAGACATTTGTTTATGATAGTTCCGAATGTTCTCCAAGGTTGAGGTAGAATATCAACTTTGACATCAGACAGTAATTTGATGTTTCCGGGGTAGCCAAGTTCTCTCATGAAAGTAAGTATTTCCTCTTCAAATGGAGGATCTACAAACTGCTGTCCAGGAAGTTTTGGACAAATCTGAAGCATATTTCTGAAAGTATCCAGATCAAAAGAATATCTCTTTGTGTTCAGCTTGAATCTGATGGAATGCTTGTGGTAAGAGGCAGAAGTCTAGAATTCATGCATGTAGATAGCAGGGACACTTGCAGTGATCAAGAAGGATGGATAAAAAGGTGTGAGAGAAAGAACATCCAAAGCAACTTAAAAGGTGGGTTCTTTGGGCTTGAATGTGGTGCTCAATCTGTAGTTGCAACTTCCAATCATTAGATGTTGTTCCCGTGGAACAAGAGCATCGTCAAGTGCTTGTTGTTGTTCTTTTGTGATACTCATGATTCTGCTAAGAAAGAGTCGATACAATTTATATAAACAAGTTTATATAAGACACTATATATAGAGACCCTTTTTAGGATTTGGCACATAAGGCATGTAACACATTAGGAGAGCTAATCATGGAAAGAGTGAACTTAAATTGGCTTAGTTAAGTTAATCCAATTTTAACTTGATTAGATTCCAAAGATAATCAATTTTAAATTTGCTACCTAACACAAGTTTTAAGTCACCTTTAGTTTAGAATCTAAGAGTGTATGATAATTAGCCTTTTTGTAACCATTAATCATGTTTGAATCTGGTTGCTTAAGTGAAACCTGCGAATTAGGTCACCATTAAGGACTGCGAATTCGGACATAGTTGTAAATTGCGAATTCGGATACTAAAAGATACTGCAAATTCAGACCCTAAACCAAACTGCTAATTCGGACCCTAAACCAAACTGCTAATTCGGACCCTTAACCAAACTGCGAATTTGGATTTCAAAGGTACTGCGAATTCGGGTTCTTAACCAAACTGCGAATTCAGATTCTAAAGGTACTGCGAATTCGGGTTCTTAACCAAACTGCAAATTCGGATACTGAAGGCAGACTGCAAATTCGAGTATAACTAACACCTGCTAATTCGTACACTAAAGGCATACTGCGAATTCGGATGGAACATAGAACTGCGAATTCGTGGACTACTAGGACTGCGAATTAGGTTATGTCTAAAAATTTTGAATTTTAACTCAAGTTTTCAATCGGTTTTCCACCTCAGCCACATAGAGTCTACAAAAAAACATTATATCAACGTACAAGCACAGATTCATCAACCTTTTTCCAAACGAGCATTCAAATCTAAAAGTCCATTAATACCCAATAATCGAACACCTCATATATGTGATTCAAAGCATACACACATTCATTAACACCTTAAACATTTATCCATTGCAAACCCACAATCTTTTTCAAATAAAAATCCAAAAACGCATATATCGACACACAAAATCCAACAAATCAAAGGCATATGTTTACATTATTCAAAACTGCTATGCACGAATCATTAACACCCTTATATGAACAAAACCCCTCTATCAATTTTAATTTTCATTAAGTTTTAATTTTAAGAACCCTAATTTTGACTATTAGGGTTTTCGAAACCAAGACTTTGTAAAAACCAAATTGCTTCGAGACGAGTGATCATTAGGGTGTAAGGATCATTGTTTATTTTATACCTTAAGCTCGAGATGGAGTAGAAATGGTGTTGGAAGATATGACGATCGAGTAGGGTTTGAGAAGAAAGAAAAAATTTAAAAGTAGTGTGTGTGTGTGTGTGATGATCGTGGAGGGGTGGGGTGTTATAAGACTTTTTAGTTTTTTGACACAATCGCCCCCTCATGTTTAATATCCTTTGCACTTTTCAATTATAAGATTATTTAGGCATAACAAGTTAGCATATTGGTACATAAGGTCCTTGTAGTTTTAACTATCATACCTAACAACTTAAAATTTGTACATATTCTATCTAAAGGCATAAACAATTAACATTTAAGGCACACATAAGCTAAACTTAATTAACTTTCCATAAAGAGTGATATTCAGTCATTGTTTAAAAAACCTTTATCCCTTTTATCAAATGACTTTCTGAAGAAGATATTTGACATTTTCTCCCCCTCAAACAATGACCTGTTTTCTATTTAAAGAGCTGTAGTCGTTGTTTGAGAAGTCAAGTGTCTTTCAAAAACATTTTCAGATGAAGCAATGTTTTTATTATGAAAAACAAACACCAATTGCAAATTAGATTTCTCTTATTTTTACACATAAGCGCACTAACACGTACACTCATGGAATATAGGAAGCACGGGTTGTGATGCAAAGTAATCACAAGCCTTTGCATGGTCATAAAGTAGACCATGCCTGAAAATAAATTCCCGTTGTGAGATCAAGTTTTCTTTTTGAAATACTTGCCTTTAAGATGATGACCGGGTTGCTATCTGAAATAATAGCAAGCCATTTGGCATGTTTTAAAAACATTTGAAACTTCTATCGAACTTCATTTACAGCCTCGTATCATTATTGAATGACATTTCTAAGACCGTAAACGTTATCGATTTTCAGAAGACATGCCATTATTATTTCTTTTTATATTTTCACATTTTTTTTATTTTTTTTTGTTTTTAAGTATATACATATTATACAGGATATTTGAATAGGTACCACCAATGTTCATCAACTTAATCTGCCAAGTGTTTCAGAGTCTCCGGCGTAAAACTTTGCATTCCCAGTTTGTTGATAAGAAATTCAATTATTTCTTTTGCAAGGGCTTTAGTGAAGATATCCGCCAGTTGATACTCCATATTAACAAAATAAAGTTTGATCACCCCATTCTCAACATGCTCTTTGATAAAGTAAAATCTGATGTCTATATGCTTCGACCTAGAATATTAAACGTTGTTACAGCATAAGGCAATAATGCTTTTGTTATCATAGTACATTGGAATTTTATTGAATCCGAGGCCATAGTCGGTAAGCTGTGATCTCATCCAAAGGATTTGAGCACAACAGCCTGACATAGCAATATATTTAGCTTTCGTACTAGATATCGCAGTGCTTTTCTGCCTTTTTTATGACCAGCTAACAAGTCTATCTCCCAAAAACTACATACTACCAGATGTGCTATGGCGTGTATCTTGACAACCAGCATGATCCGCATCTGCAAATGCTTTTAGAGCAATCAAAGAATCCTTCGGATACCATAGTCCCTGATTGACAGTTCCTCTTAGATACAGAAAGATCCTTTTGACCGCATGTAAGTGCTTATTGGTAGGCCGTGCCTGATACCAGGCACACATGCATATAAAAAATTATAGGTCAGGTCTACTGGCTGTAAGATAAAGGAGGGTGCCAATCATGCCATGATAGTGTGACGGATCAACAACTTTTCCTTCTTTATCCTCATCCAGTTTGGATTTCTCCACCATGGGAGTATCCACTGGGTCTCAAGAGTCAAAATTGTATTTCTTTAAAGATTCAAGGGCATATTTTGACTGGTTAATAAAGATGCCTCTAGGACTTTGAGAAATCTATAGTCCTAAAAAATGAGATTTGCCCATTATTGACAGCTTAAATTTTAAACACATGATTTTAGCAAATATGTCACAAAGTTCAGGTGTAGATGCAACAAAGATAATATCATCGACATATATTTGTACCAGAAGTAATTCATTTCCTTCCCTACGGTTGAATAGAGTAGGATCTACTGAGCCTTTGGAGAATTCTTGGGATATCAGGAATGAAGACAACATGTCATACCACGCGCGTGGAGCTTGTTTCAACCCATAAAGAGCTTTATTTAGCTTGTACACGTTATTGGGGTTATTTGGATCCACAAACCCGTCTGGCTGGCTAACATAAACCTCTTCTCGCAGATTACCATTCAGAAACGCAGTCTTCACATCCATTTGATAGACGACCATGTTCATGTGAGCGGCAAACGCGAGGAAAATCCTTATAACCTCTAATCTTGCAACCGGAGCAAAAGACTCTTCAAAATCAATTCACTCTTCTTGACGGTAACCACGAGCCACTAACCGAGCTTTGTTCTTTAGAATATGTCGGTAACCCAAGAATCACTTCACTTCATATTATGATCAAGAAAAGTAGGAAGAAACTATGAAGAATGTAGAGAGAGAAACAAGAGAGAGAGAATGAGATTGTTTACTTGCAAATGTGTAAGTTACAAATGACCAACCCACCTCACCTTCCTTGGTGAGGTGTATATGTATCAAAACTAAAAGGCTTTCATGCCTTTAGTAATTCTACGGGCCGGGCTCGGGATTACTTGGGCTTTCGCCCGATACACGTGACCGGTTAGCTTACATTTAAGAGCCCGTTTACCCGTCTAGCCTATTACAACGTATATTAATTAATGACCGAGACGTAATATAATTAATGAACGAACTTCCATTGTTCGACTCAATATTTTGAGGCTAACAAATTGATTCATATTTTTTGATTTGATTCACAAGTAAACATCATTTAATAGTGAATCAAAGCTATAAATCACAAATTTGATTCACAAATCATTGCTAAAATCGAGTTATGGTAATGATTCCATAAATTTGTATAGAAGATTCAGTATTTTACTTATATTGCAAAAACGAGAGATTTTTTAACATTGATTCGAATTTTTTTACACACTAGTTCAAAAAAACCAATTTCAGCAGTGTCAGTGTACCCAACCAATACTCTGTCAAGCTTGTCCCCAGAATTCTTCCAACAAAGTCAGGTGAAGATTAATCTTTATTTTACTCTTACAAACCTTTTTACTTTTTTTATGAATTTGACAAAACTTGCAAAAACTCAGAATCCCCAACAGGTATTACAGAGGGGGAAAGAGGTTTCGAGCAAACGAAAAGATGTTACCTCACTGAGTTATTCAATTTTCAAAACTCTTAAAGAACACTTTCGTGGTAGAGTTACAAACAGCCCTCTCTTTAAGAAGTTAACGAAATGGAAGAAATGTTTGATCAAAATGAATAACGAAGTGGACAAGAAATACTGTTGACAAGCAATGTGCTGAAATTAAAAAGAATAAAAACCTTTCTCATTGAAAATGAGAATTTCTGATGTTAATTGTTTGTCGACCTCAACTGCTGTGTCGTTGTGGAAAAATTCCACCGTTGGTCTAGTTCTTGAAATCTGTCATGTTCAAAGTTCATGATGAGTCAAATACTTATTTCAAAACTTGAATAGGGAATGACCAAATTTGCAATTAAAGTATCAACATCTTCAATGAAAGTTTTGATAATAAACAAATCACACACAGTGACAGGAAGCTCCTGATTTTAAACTCATTCTTTAAGATCAAGAATTCGAAACATCTGTTCAAGGAAAAAGATAAACGTGATTTGAACACTTGAAAGATATAGTCGCTAATGAGAATGAGCAGAAGTTGTGAGCCTTATAATGCTAAAGATGTTCATGTCTTATTGAACAAAATTAATTGCGCTAGAGTAGAAACTAGAAAAGGTCAAACAACATTACAAGGAATTGATGACTCATTAAATTTGCGTGCTCACACAAGTAAATGACATACCCTATGTTAAATGAGATTGGAGGTCTTTTAAGACTCAAGTGCGAAGCAAGATTGAGTCGTGTTTTACTAGTGACTATGTCAACCCAAATAGTTGTTGCTTTGGCATGGTATGCCATTGACGTTAAAATCCCATCCCTCATCCCCATTAAGAACAATAGGTGTGTTCTATATTTAAACTATATCAGCCATTTAAGGAGAGTGTAGAAAAACAGTTAGGAATTGTTGAGGGAGCTGAGTAGGTAAAACCACTGGATAATGCACTTTACTATGCTGGCCAATACATTAAGCTATCTCAGGAATTGTATAGAATATGTGTTGGCCACTTGCCCAATAAAAGTTTCAATGAACGAGATAAACAAGGCTCCCTCTACCCCTGTTACTAGAAAAGCAAGTTATTTTAGTGATAAACCAGGAACTTCATTAGTAACACAACAGAAACATGAAGTGCACCAGAAAGTTCAATTAGGACTAATGTCTATTGTGAGTCATTCTACAGGAGTAAACTCTTCCACTGGAAGCAAGCGGTAATCACAAGCCTAAAAGCATACAAAGAAAAATAGGATTCCTGCTGCTAAGTTGAGTAATAAGAAGATAGTAGACGGGGGGGGGCCACCGGGATTCGTGCTCTCGTTTTTCAGCATAATTTAGTAATTTTTAGGATTTTCTTAAACGTTTTAATTTGTTATTGTTTAATTTGACTTTTCCACACTTCTAATCCAATTCTCTCCTTCAAACTCAAATCTTCGATTGTATCGATTTTCCAGTCCAGCCTCGTTGGGGATAAACGACCCGGGAACATTCTATACTACTTCTCGGAAGCAGATCTGGAAACCAAAAGGCAAACTGTCTGATAACAGTTTAAACAAGACCAAGCAGATCTGGAAACCAAAAGGCAAACTGTCTGATTACAGTTTGAACAAGACCAAGCAGGTTTGGAAAGCAACGGGAAAACTCTTTGCTAATGTTGGTTATCAATGGAGATCCACAGGAAAGAAAGTCGCCTTTGGAAAACTTAATTGTGGTTATCAATGGAGACCCACAGGAAAGAAATTTGCCTTAGGCAAACTGTGCCCTTTAACTAAGCTTTCTGTGCAATGTTCTATCATAACTGCTAACCACCAGGACCCCAACAAAAATTGGGGAACTGAAATTCCAAACTCTCCACACTCGTCTGTTTTCAAATGCAGGTCGTACAGGTCATCCTTTGGTATCTGGACTCAGGCTGTTCAAAACATATGACGGGGAATCGTTCAAAGCTCAAGAACTTTGTGGAAAAGTTCATCGGGTCAGTCAGATTCGGGAATGATCACTTCGGAGCTATCATGGGTTATGGAGATTATGTTATTGGTGACAGTGTGATCTCCAGAGTATACTACGTGGAGGGACTTGGACACAATCTATTCTCTGTAGGGCAATTTTGTGATTCTGATCTTGAAGTTGCCTTCAGAAAGCATTCTTGCTTTGTTCGTGATATTAATGGTGCAGACTTACTTAAAGGTAGTCGTCGCACCAATTTGTACACGATATCGATTGATGATATGATGAAGTCTTCTCCAATATGCTTGTTGTCCAAAGCTTCCAAGTCTAAATCATGGTTGTGGCATCGTCGTTTAAACCATTTAAACTTCGGCACAATCAATGATCTTGCTCGAAAAGATCTGGTTAGAGGTCTACCAAGATTGAAGTTTGAAAAAGATCATCTTTGCTCAGCCTGTCAACTTGGAAAAAGCAAGAAGTTCTCCCACAAACCAAAATCTGAAAACACAAATATGGAAGTTCTTCATACCCTTCACATGGATCTGTGTGGTCCAATGAGAGTCCAGAGTATTAATGGGAAGAAATACATTTTAGTCATCGTGGATGACTATTCAAGATTCACATGGGTAAAGTTTTTGAGATCAAAGGATGAAACTCCAGAGTTTGTCATCAACTTTCTTAAGCAAATACAGGTTGGTCTCAACAAAACAGTCAGATACATCCGAACAGATAATGGAACGGAATTCGTCAACCAAGTTATGTCTAAATACTATGAAGGTGTGGGCATATTTCATCAAAAGTCTGTTCCGAGAACTCCTCAACAAAACGGCGTTGTCGAAAGACGAAATCGTACACTTGTGGAAGCAGCACGTACAATGCTGATATTCTCAAAAGCACCGATGTTTCTATGGGCAGAAGCTGTAGCTACTGCTTGTTACACCCAGAACCGATCCCTAATTCATACTCGTCACAACAAAACCCCTTATGAGCTTGTACATGATAAGAAGCCTGATCTTACATTTCTCCGAGTATTTGGTGCTCTGTGCTATCCTACAAATGATAGCGAAGATCTAGGAAAATTTCAAGCCAAAGCTGACATTGGGATTTTCGTTGGGTATGCTCCTAGCAGGAAGGGCTATAGAATCTACAACAAGAGAACTCGTCGATTAATGGAAACAATTCACGTCACATTCGATGAGATGCATCAGACAATGGCTCCTGTACGCATCAGTTCAGGACCCGAGCCTATCATGATGACCCCTGGACAACTCAATTCAGGGCTCGCCCCATCGCCTGTCCCTGCAACTACATACATTCCACCAACAGATAAAGATCTGGAGATTTTATTCCAACCGATGTTCGATGAATACTTTGAACACTAAAGTAGTTACGGTACATCTTTGTCTACACGATTGCTAAGATTGCACGTCAACAAGTGCTTCATCGTCAACATCCGATATTCATCTTCCAGTCCAACATCAAGAAAGTGCAGAAGAACCCATTCACGAAGATACCCCAATCATTCACGAAGTTCTTCATCCTTCAGATAACCTTGTTTCTGGAGATCCAGGTTCGGACAATCATCATCTGGGTAATGTGATTCAGGGAACCACAACAATTTTACCCTCCAGATATCTCAGAGATGGACCAAGATTAATCCTCTGGATACATCGTTGGCAAATCCTTCTCGTCCGGTATCTACCAGAAAAACAGTTAGCATCCGTTGCTTTGTGGTGCTGTTTCCCTACTGAACTGTCAAGTCGATCCCAAGATACTTCAAAAGGCCTGATAGAATTGACTGCTGTTTCAAAGCCATGCAAGATGAAATTAGGTATTTGATCGACTTGAAGTGTGGGAATTAGTTACCTCGCACAATCTATGTTTATGGTTATCGCTCTTAAGTGGATCTACAAAGTGAAGCTTGATGAATATGGTGATGTACTAAAAAAAAGCTCGTGTGTTGCAAAGGATATCGTCTGGAGGAAGGTATGATTTTGATAGAATCTTTGCTCAGTTGCACGGATAGAGGCCATCAGAATATTCATTGCCAATGCTGCACCACGAATATGTTATTACAGATGGATGTCAAAAACTGCTTTTCTGGAATGGTGATCTTCAAGAAGAAGTCTTTGTCAGTCAGCCTGAAGGATTTGAAGACAGGAAAATCTATCACGTCTATCGTCTGAAGAAGTCTGTATGGGCTTCAAGCAGGACAAGGGCGTGGTTATGGACACATCTCAAAGTTCTTGTTGCCGAACAATTTCTTCAAGGGTGCGTGGATCCAACGTATCACACGCAAAGTCAGGCAAAACACATCTCTACTTGTTCAAATATCGTAGATGACATTCATTTTTGCTCAACAGATCATAATTAGTGTTAAATATTTTCAAAGAGATGAGCTCCAAATTTAGATGTTGATGCTGGTTTTTTTTTTTTGGACAAATGTCGTTTTTCTTAGGATTCGTTTCTCAAAGTCCCTGGAGAGGCATCTTTATTAACCAAGCAATATATGTCTCGAACCTTAAAGAAATATGGAATAGTGGATCTCTCTGACCATGTCGAGACACTGATGGTGGATCGATTGAAACTGGACGGTGGATCATGGGGATTCCAGTTGACCAATTCGATTCAAGAATGGTTGGCTATTATGTACCATACAGACCAGTAGAATCGACCTTGTATTCGGTCCGTTTTGATGTGTGCTAGATATCGGCTAAGCCTACCAAAAAGCACTTTGAAGCTATCAATGTGTTTTCGTTACTTGAAAGGACCACTTAAATGGTCTTCTGGTATCGAAAGACAACGCATGTCACTAACAGCTTATGCTGATGCGGATCATGCGGGATGTCAAGATTCAAGAGAGTACTTCGGGAGGGCTCAGTTTCTTGGAGATAGATTGGTAGTGGTCATCAAAGAAGCAAAGAATGACGGATAATATCAATACCGAGGCTAAATACTTCGCCATGTTGGATGTTGTGTCAATTCCTTGGATGCGATCCCAGCTCAAAGATCGGATTTGACTTCAATAAAATCCTCTGTATGTGAATAACAAAAGTGATATTGTCTATTGTGCTGGTAACAACGTCCAGCACTCTCGCTCTAATCACATGGACATACGGCACATTTCATCGAGAGCAAGTGGAATATAGAGGTGGGTTGAACTTACTTCGTGGAAACGAATTATAACTTACAGTATTTCTCACAGAGCAATTAACCAAGAGAACGGTTCGATTTCTTCTTCACGCATAGGCTGAAGAGTTTAACCCTGAAACTCTCAGATGTCTTCAAGAAGGAGAGGATGAAGTAAAACAATATTCTTCGTGATCCTTTGTGAATTGGGCCTAACTAAAAAAAAATAATAATAAAAAAAATAAAAAAATAAAAAAAAAATCAAAAATTTATTTAAAAATTAAATTACAATTAATTTAAATACTAATTAATTAAAAGATTAGGCTAAATATTTTAAGTCATTTGGGAATTACTAAGAGGCCTTGCAAATTATCTTAAATGCAATCCCGTTTTAAGTTTGGGCATGGATTACTTTATATCCATGCTTTATGGAGTATAGTAAATCAATGGTCATGGTAGAGCTCTTCGTCTGATCTTTTCATCTCAAACATCGACAACAGCTCCTTCAAAAGAAAACGGGTCGTTGTTTGAGGGGGAGAGTACATGTGAAAAATCTAAGGGGTTCTAAAAAGACTGTTGGAGGCTATGAATGTGTAATTATAAGATGGTAGTTGTATTCTAAAGGGTTAATATTTGAAGGGGAGTTAATTAATTTTAACTCAAAGGTCTAAAGTTATCTATTGTTGTAATGATTAGGGTGTAAAAAGCATTTGCTCTTTGTTTTCTAGCCTTATTAACCAATAGGGACTAAGTTGGCCAATTGCCTAATCTTAGAAATGCCTTAGAAATACTTAAAACAAGAAATAAAAGAAGATGGAAACCAAAGGGACTAAATCTGCCAAGTATGTAACTTAGGAGTATAAAGGGGCGGCGAGTTGTCATTTGGTCAAAACCTTCGAAAATCAGTCAAAGATAAAACACACACACACACTTGCAACTCGCCTCCAAGAACGAAACCTCAAGTCCCCGATTTTCAGTGTTTCTTGCAAAGGTAATCATCGATCCTTAATCTATATCATGTATTCTGTGCATATATCAAGAGAATC
This sequence comes from Tanacetum coccineum, assembly GCA_026074375.1. Taxonomy (NCBI): domain Eukaryota; kingdom Viridiplantae; phylum Streptophyta; class Magnoliopsida; order Asterales; family Asteraceae; genus Tanacetum; species Tanacetum coccineum. The sequence goes on along the minus strand of BQNB010006939.1, from coordinate 76,431 downwards.
GAATGGAAACACATTAAAAAGTGTAGAAAAAATAGATTTAGGGTCGTTTTAGATGTAAATGCCAATGTAGTGTTGTAAGATGTGACTTAATTACTGGGAATTGTTCATAAGGTAGATATTAATAAGTCTTGATGTGTGGATTTCTATCTCAAACAAAAATGAATGATTCGCCCAAGTTTCTTAACGGCGGGTTGACTTGTAGAAAGAAAAAGTAGGATGTAATGTGTGTCTTATGCGTAGGATAGCCTAGGAATGCCTTAGGATTGTGATAGGTTTGACAAAGAGGTGCGGGGGTTTGAATTTTAAGAGATAGTCTGATATGGGAGTTGCGTATGTTTCATGATGGCGCGTTGATTAATTTATTAGTTTTTATAAAAAAATTCTCAACCCCTGGTCTCACAAGGGTTGCCCTAAATGCGGGTTGCCTAACGCTAGGTCCTAAACAGCGGGTTGTTAAACGGCGAGATGCCTAAACAGGGGTGCCTAAACAGTGGGTTGACCTAAACAGGAGTTGCACTTAAACGCGGGTTGCTAAACAGCGGGTTGTCATAAAGGGGTTGTCTTAAAAAGCGAGTTGCCTTATTTTTCTATTAAATTTATTCCAACAGGTAAACCGCCGTTCTCTCGCCGGTTTGGTCGATTATTTTTATATGTTAAAATATTAAACCGCCCCTTTTCGCGGCGGTTTGCTCATCCTCTAGCAGCGAGTTGGCATTCTGCCTGGGCGGCGTTTGGGTAAGTTCACATTTTGGCCCATTGAGCCAATAATCATCAAGGCCCATTTCGATGACCAATGCTTTCTAAACTCCATCCGTGGGTTAAGTTAACAAAGGTAATCGATCTGTTGGAAATTTGCATCCTGTGCGATACATGTGTAGTTTTCATCAAAATGAGTTATCCACTGCTGTTTATCTCGTATAGTTACTGACTTTTATCATTATAACGTTCTCTCGAACATTGTTTCTTTGCAATGTTTGTCTTTCTTTGATGATACTCTGTGTAGATTACAATGTAGAACAAATTGTTCCCTATCATCCACCAACAAGAACAGATAGAGCGCTTTGTACCTCGCTTCAGTGGTACAATCGGGAAAAGCTAACCTTCATTTTCAACGCAAAGATTCAAACGAACCCTATCTTCAAAGATATCATTGGACAATCTGAGTAATTACAACTTCTTCCAAGCCTTCATTGCTTAGTAAAAGTTCTGTATTACGGCAACAGTTCTTGGAAAACAATGTCATATACCGAGAGCGGGGGTTTATAGTTGTCAAGTTTGATGAACAATGGTCGATCTCAGTGATGGATCTTTCGAAAGGATTAGCAATACTTCCTGTCACAACTCAACCATATTGAGTTACTCCGTCTGGTAACACTGTGATTGTTTTGTTAATGAGCTGGGGTATCCTGAACCTGTAGAATTGTCTCAACCATATGGTGAATTATGTGATCAACCATGGAGGTCAATTCTATCCTTAATCACCAGTGCTTGACAGGAAAGATCTCGGCGTGACAACCAGACACCGAGTTCTGCAAATGCTGTGGGGAATCGTCACAAAACTATGTTGATCATGCAGAGCTAATATGGGAGAGTTTTACTCAAGATCAAGACATTTTTCTCTCACAAAGCATGTCACAACGCCAGTGTGAAGCCCAAAGAAGAAAGTAATCTTCTCCTCATCCTTGATGGACGGTTTTCCAGGTGATAATTATATATTGACAAGCAATAACAACATCCCAGCGACGTCCTAAATCTGTGTATCATACTGAGATGATTTTATACTAGGAAATCTAAGTTGGTCCTAAAGGTGAATTCAGTTGAAGTGTTTGAATTGCAATCCCTTTCCCTATAATGAAGCATTCACACAATCCTGTATTATTCCACGTATCTGGAAACTGGTTGTGAGAATACATAGAAAAACTCCTCAAGAAAGAGCAAGGGTTGCAACTTGTACAAAGGTGGAGTCGGTGGTACACCCAAATATGCACAACACCCACCAGTCAAACAATCCAAGCCAGCCCTCCTACGACAAGGAAATTACAGCGTACGCTTCCACAGAGAAGTTAGAAAGGAAGCCACTTTCCACTATGTTGAGAAGATGATGAAGAAAACAATTCTATTCCTCAAAAAGAGGTAAATGATCCCCGCTCTTGAACTAGCTAAGCAGGTTGAGTTTGGAATCACATCAAGAAAAGGACAGAAGGAGAGGTGTAGTGCCCTAGACGAGCTATCAAGCTAGCTTGGTTCCGCCTTTCTGCCACCAGGGTCGGCACCTGTTGCGAGGAAGTATCTTATCAGGGGATCCCAGGATCAGAAACATCGTCCAAACTCTATGAAGTAGTAGGCAGGGATAGGCGTTGTACTGAGGAAAAGTGGCCATTCCTGATCAATCTATCAAAAGAAAAGAACTACTGATCAGTTTTCCTTTGTTCATGCGTGATCAAAACTTCCTCTGATTTGTCAATGGGACCCTATCTTAACTGATGATGACACTCAGAGAAAGTTGTATCCAGAATCCTTCATCAACGTGATTCACGAAGAAATGACAGTGAAACAAAAGCCGTGCTCCTAAAGGTGACAAGGTCAAGGTGATAAGTATACTCGTATACCGTAACATCAGGAGTAGCAATCCTGGTATCGACTTGAAGCACAATGAGGCTCTGGCTGGACAGCTTTGAGCCCGTGAAGAAGACCAGATGGATAGACTCTGGAAAATAATGTGTCTCTGCTGAACCAACCTGAGCATATGGATATGAATTCTCGCTACAGCCTACACAAGGTTCATCGAAAAACTGAAGAAGCTTCATAACAGACTACGTGTCATCGATGATAACGCAGTAAAGTCATTCTGGTTCTATGTCTTCTATCGAAAATCTCGATGACACCTATAACTTGGGGATCAATTTCTTTATGACAAACCAACGAAGATGATCCAGAGAAATCTTAAAGTTAGAGAGGAGTCTTGAGATCCACCATTACCTGATCCAAATCAGAAGTAACGTCAAACTCTCCAGTGATTGCTCCTGCACAGATGTTCATCTTCTAACAGCCGTCATTACTGGTCAATCTCCAACCCATCAACACGGAAGCTACAACAATTACCACATCTCTCCCTGAAATCACTCCATTCATCGCCCTTCAGCTAAGAGTGGCAAGATTAGAGCAAGAGATGTCTGAAGTAAAGAATACTGATCACTCTGCTGATGTTTTAGCTTCGATTAAATCCCAAGTTCCTACGGCTGTTGACAATTATCTAGGAACAAAACTTGATGATGCTCTCTTTAAGGTTCTTGAACGACACATTGAGATTTTTATCGCGGAAATACTCTGTGTTGCCTAGCCAGGTCTGTCAAGAATCAAGAATCTGAAAAGAGTCCGAAAGAGATTATCAGAGCCAAAAAGGAACAAGGTGAGGAAAAACAAGATTTAACTTACTCCATCAGGTCAACTGATAAAGTTGATCTTGAAGAATTTGATCTAAAGGGTGCTCTCTTCAGACACATGAATAAGATCAAGTCTGCTAAAAGAAATATGCCAACTACAGTCTAATTACATGCTCTTTGGAAGCTTGGATAACAGAATGAAGATGCCTGGATAAGGAAGGTAGCAGATAAGGTTTAAAGACACAAGATAAAGCATGTAGTGATGATGTTGAAGACGATGATGTATTGATGAAAGGGCCCTTCAGCTGGATCAAAACCAGTGGTAGGTCAACAAGAGAAAGGTGATTCTGATTCTGCCGCTTATGGCGTCAGCTTAAACCTCTCCAGAATGATGATGACCAAAGTTCTAAGAAACCAAGGGAGATTGGAGGCATCTGCTTCAAACAACATCCATCTCTCACTCAACTGTTGATGGCAGACACTGACACAAGAGAGGTGGTGTTGATTCTTCGATGCACAGATTGATCCGAATCAGAAAATTCTGAACAATCTTCAGATGACATATCAATGCAGGATGAAGGGAATGACTCAGATTATGGAGGCCATTGACAAACGCTCACATTCTCTAGGGTGCGACCACTACGTGGTTTAAGCCGATTCTAGAAAGCGGAGAGAGACTCTGCTACACCTGATCCGATGTGGACCGATTCCCCCGAATGATTTTCCCTGGTACCAGAAACATAACTGGGCAAAATGCATACGCCACAACGTATAAAGTTCCTGAGTGAAAACAAGCTTCAAAGGAAGACATATGATATTGGGTCATTCATCAAATGGTTTCGAGACGAACAGGGAAAGAAGGAAGCTCTGCAAAAGCTGATTTATAAGGGTCCAACATTAACCTTATTTGTTAAAGCCTTTTTTAGAATAGTGTTCTTTCTTCAATATAGATGGATGAATGCCAAAGCTGGCTGACGATAAGATTGACTTGAGTAATCTGAGGGTCATCAATATTCACAAAATAAATGAAACACATGCCTTAGAGGACCACCAGGGTTAGGTTAAATATTTCAACCACAAATTCTTTCTTCAATTAAGGATCTGGATTATATGTGATAGGTGACAAGAGCAAAAATTTGCTTATCCATATCCAAGCTCAAAGCGCTCGTTACCTAGACTTTGCTTGCAAGAATTAGTTCATCGTTGTGGTTTAAGAGTGACGCGATATGAACATCTGTGCGGTTAGGTGCTATGCATCACTCACTGGTGGTTTAGGAGGAAGGAATACTATTCAACAAACACAGTGAGTCTCTGATCGTGTGAACCAGGTCAGATCGCAGGATGCGAATTCTCCAGTGCGGATCAGGTCAAGGTATTCGAATAAATACGGATACAAATTACCTAAGGAAATAATTCTACGCATTGCTGTATTACAAGAGTACTAAGAATTCAGAAAGGATTTCAGAAACCTTCAATTCCAAATGATTTTGAAGATCTGTTCCTATTAATATTCAAGATAAAGCTCAACCATCTGCCATGACAGAAAAGGACCAGTCTTACACAGCAGTTAACATGTGGATAAGAACCTGGTGATCAGATTCGTTCCATTTGTGGGAAGACTTATAGCTCGAGGATTGAAAGTTATCAAAGGAAAGATCAACCTTGAATGTCCTAAGTGGGATTTGCAAACCGACTATTACTTTCAAGAAGACTATTCGATTTTCCTAAAGCTCAAGAGCGTTGTCTACAGAGACGGAAAAATGATCAAAGAAAGTTGATGAGGCTGAATGAGCTACACAAGTTTAGTGATGGGACGGTTGACGAGAGTAATGGAAAAACTGGACCAAATGGTTAAAGACTTTCATCCGTCGAGTCTCTAAGGGGTGTTGGAGACTAGGAAGTGGTTTAGAGGATGACAGGAAGACAGTAAAGACTTATACTACAAGCGAGAAAAGATACAGGTATCAGAAGGATCTATCAAAGTTAGAAATCTTTGTTGGAGGAAGAATAAGAGATATTGACTACAGGCTGATCAACAGAACAACGTGACGACATCGTCGTTACAATCAAAAGGTCAACTTTTATTTCTTATTGTGAATAATATACCTTGTACATCAGGAAGTAGTTAATCTGTTGATGATGAAGTGTAGGAGTAATATATATCCCTCAACAATTGAGGGGGAGCAGTTAGATGTTTCTTACACGTCTTCGAAATTAGGCCAACTTATCTCCCAAATTTTATAAACCTATTTTAAATTAATGATATCCAAAATGTCAAAGGGTTTAAAATTTTTGATAAGGGGAGAAAATGTGATTAAAATATGTGTATAATAATAACTGTGATTATTAGGACTCATAATATACTTCGCTCCAACGTGCTAAACAATTTCGAATACCGAAGCACATTTTGAGGGGGAGCGTTTCTGAAAAATCAAACGATCGATACTGTGGGACCTAAAACGCTTTTGATATATATATCAAGTACTTAATTGAATCTTTCAATTGGTTTTATGGAAAGGGAACTTACCAAAAGATTAAGACCAATGTTTTTTACGTAATTGGGAGTAAATAGGTTGGTAAGGTCAGGGAACTATACCCAATGATCCAGCCATAACCGGAACGGAATCTACCAGGGAAAATCCACTAGTTAGTGTCGAAGTCCTTAGGTATGGAATTGAAAATAAAGGAGTAAAGCGAGAATAAGGAAATGAGCCATCTGAGTGGAGATAAGTAATGGATAAAACCCAAAAGGTTCTAGTCTTGAGTCTCGGTAAGCACGTAAGGGGTTGAAGAAATTAAAAGGATTCGTAAAGATAAAGGGTGTAAGAAGAATACCCTCCGTTCACTTAGGCAAGAAGAGAAACGGGTCATTTCATATGCTGCCAGAAATCACTAAGATGATTGCTGACATTGAAGATCGTTCATTCATGGACCCAGTGAGATGCACATACCCTCCCTAGCCACTCAGAATCTTTCAAATATTTTTGTTTCATTTTCTCACGGAGACAAAACACTGCATTATTGACTTTTCACTCCGAGTTCGTTGATTATCTGAACAGGTGGCAGTCTGCTCCAGCCTTATCGTTATAAAACCAAAACGCACTATTGAGTCTAGGCAATGAAGATCGTCAATGACTCTCTTTAGGGACACATATCCAAATCTCTTGTCCTTTCAACACACTGTGAAAACAAGTATATCCTAAGAGTCCTACGCATTAATCTTGTGATGTTGCCGACATCCGAGTTGAACGTGTTTTTCACAATGATGATGGAAATCTGATAGAGCAACATCGAACAAGCTTAGGTGGTGACTTGTGCGATTCTACAAGAATCAAACTTGTGTCAACTAGGAAAGAAAATGGTACGTTTCTGTGTGAATCAAACTTGTTCCAGTATAGAAGGGACGGTTATTATCATTGTCAATACAATCAAACTCTCGAAGTGTTACAAAATTCTTTATAAGAAACATTTGACTGTTGTTCAAATCAATGTTATCTTATTACTAAATGTTTCATTAAGGATATCTTAAAGATGGAGATGGAGATGAAATTCCCAGTTCGAGATGTCAAGTTAAATAACGAATGCCAAGACACGACGAATTGTTATGATGTTATGAAAGACCTCATTAAAAGTGTCAAAGCTTCGCAACTCTGATGTTCATGTATTCATTCACAAGTGCACAAGATGGCGATCAATACAAGAAGATGTAAGATTATGATTTTGGGCAATGATCTCAAGAAAGCTCAAGATCACAGGTCAAGCAAGCGTTAAGATGAAGCAAAAAGATATCTACCTCAAATGTTACACGATATTAATGTCTACGGTAAAGACTGGAAGTGATTAAGTTTGGTATTATTCAGGGGGTGACCTCCTTAGGGGGAGATTGTTAGATATTGAAAAGTACTCGTGTCACCCGTGTTATTTTACTGTTTATTCTATAGTCGTAAGTTTAATCAGTTAATAGTACGTTTTTTCGGTTTTAAGTGGGTACGAAATACCGGTATATGTACCGTACTATATCAACGGTTTATAAGCTCACAAGCGAGTTCGAGCCAATTAATATCATATAATTTAATATTTTTTTTAAAATCATGAAAACTCGAATTAAAACAAAAGACTATAATTATTAAAAATAAAACTAAAGATAAAAACAAAGCTAAAAATAGTTATCTAGACAAAAACTTAGTAGCAACTAATCGTAACGATAAATGTAATCTGAAAAAGTCACGGATTATATATAAACGGTGCCTGATTGGTGGAGGCGGCAATTCTAGAAACATTTCATACATAATTAGATTACAAATCCACAGTCGATGACAATGTCAGTCAATTTTTTGCATTTTGAGAGCTATAAGCAAAGACAATGAGTCAATGGTTTTTTCGAAGCCAACAACTTGTTACTGCGCATGCCTGCGTGTCATCGTGTATAGGGCAACGATTCTAGTATGATTTTCTTTAGAACGTTAATACGTAGCCATCTTAAAAATGAAGATGCCAATATGTTATTTTAGATTGCTCCCGATGGTCACATCATGTCACTTTTCAGTTCAACTTCACATCAGTTTTCACTCTCCATTTACATCCTCTCACCCGTCTTACTTTTCACTTCCAATGGTAAGGCTAGGCACTATGATTGGTTGTTTGGGTTAGGTCGACCGACAACCCACTCGGTCGCTATTATAGTGATGCAATCGGTCGCTGCCGGTCGTGGGTCGATTTTGATCATTCCAACGATCGGTGTCGTGGGAAGAAAAGTCCAAAAATCCAACAACGGTACACTATCTTAATATTAAAAAAAAACTTTTTTAACTTTTAAAATTTAACACTATAAATACCCAACTCATTTCACCATTTTTTTCACAAATTCAAACCACTATTCTCAATACACATTCAAACAAATTCTCTCTATACACTTTCACAAATGTCTTACGAGCTATTTTTTATAACTCTTCGGACGATGAAGATGAAGTTAATAGCGAGCTTACTATTTTTATAGAGGCCTGTCAAGCGACATATGAAGCGTCAAAGCCAAAAATCCAACAAACCTTAGTAGAAAGGGATCGTTACGGTGCTCATAATCGTTTAGTGGCGGCTTACTTCTCCGAACACCCACAATATGAGGAAGTAACATTCCGTAAGCGGTTCAGAATGAGCCGAAAACTATTCACAGACATTGTTCGAAAGGTAACCGATTATTCCTCTTTTTTCAACAAATAACTGATTGTGCGGGAAGAGTTGGTATTTCATCATTAATGAAGTGTACTTCCGCAATTCGTCAAATGGCATACGGAGCTGTTCCTGATGCGTTGGACGAATATCTGCAAATGGGTGTGACAACAACCCGCAAGTGTCTCCAAATGTTTTGTAAGGCCATCATGGAGTTGTATGGTGAAGAGTTTTTACGAAAGCCAACATATACTGACATGGAAAAACTCTATGCTTATCACGAGAAAAAGCATGGATTTCCTGAGATGTTAGGAAGCATTGATTGTATAGATTGGCCATGGGAGAATTGCCCAGTTGCATTCAAAGCTTAATTTTCTAGAGGTGATCACGGGCCAGATCCATTCATTTTATTGGAAGTGATAGCCTCCAATGATTTATGGATTTGGAATGCGTTCTTTGGTGTCTACGGGATGAATAACGACGTAAACGTTTTACGTCAATCCCCTCTTTTAAATGATCTCAAATCTGGGAAAGCACCGGATGTTCCATTCGTGGCTAACAACGTGCCTTATAAAAGGGGATATTATCTTACTAACAGGATATATCCGTAATGGTCCATTCTTATTAAATCCATTAAAAATCTGGGTACGCATGATCATAAACGAATATTGTATAAGATGAAGCACGAAGCAGCAAGGAAAGATGTGGAACGAGCTTTTGGTGTATTAAAGAAGAAGTGGAAGCTAGTTAAACACCCGGCTCGAGGGATGTCACGACGTAGACTATCAGATGTAATGTACATATGCATCATATTACATAATATGATAATTAAGGACAACGAGATGGTGATATGTTCCGAATTTTTCCGAGAGGAACAACACCGTGATTGCTAATACAAATATTCGGGCAAAAACGATATTTATATTTAATGATCTTCGTGTTTTGATAATAACGAATATAATATCATACCACGTAAAAGTTTACGTAAACAAGTTGTTTAGTCGAAAGTTTACTTGACGACGACAAATCACTTAAGGTATGAATATGGCATTATTAAACATAGTTAATGATCAAAGAAAAATATTATCATTTACATAAACCTTTTCTAATCAAATGATTTAAGTTAACACATGATTAATTATAAGCTAGTTATATTAATCATGTAAGACAAAATAAGATTAACTATAAGTGGAAACAATCTTTCCAAATCTTTCCAAATCTAGAAGATCTTTCCTTATTGGTGATAAGAAATATTTTGTTCTAGAAGAATCTAATTAACAAGTTTTATTAAGTACAAAACAATATTTTGTATAGATTTAGGGTTAATCACAAAATGAAAAGGTTGTCCCAGCTCCCCCAACGGATCTACCAAATACACGGGACGGATCTAGCTAATGGTGGATCTGTGGGTCGCATCAAACAGCTGGCTAGGACAACATTTGAATTTCAAAGTGTTGCCTATAAATAGCAACCTTAAGTCTTCATTTTAAGACAACTCTTGACAAATATTTTTACACATATCTTTCATCTTTTTCATATTCTTTGATCATTATACTTGTTACATAATCTATTACAAGTGATCAACTCATTCCACTCTTTAGTGAAGAACACTTACGAAGACGTCAAGCTTTAAGTGTTAATAGTTTAGTTGTGTCATCACGATTGTGATGCTTGCAAAATAGGGAAGCAAGCTCATGCAAGTCATAAAGCTAAAAATATGGTTTCCACTAAAATATGTTTAGAATTATTACATATGGACTTATTTGGTCCGTCGGCAATTAAAAGCTATGGAGGTAATTTATACACTTTAGTAGTAGTAGATGATTATTCTAGGTATACATGGACTAGATTTCTAAAAACTAAAAATGAAGCTTTTGAGAAATTTGAAATATTAAATAGGAAAATTCAAAACCAACTAGGTAGTTCTATAGTAGCTATTAGAACAGATCATGGTCGGGAATTTGATAATGAAGTACAATTCAGAGCTTATTGTGATGCACAAGGCATTACTCATAACTTCTCGGCTCCACGTACTCCACAATTAATAGGGGGTAGTAGAAAGAAAGAATAGAACCTTACAAGAGATGTCTAGGACTATGCTTAATGAACAATCCATTCTACAAAAGTTTTGGTGCAATGCCGTTGATACGTCAACTTATAACAAGTTTTATTGGTGCTAACAACTTTTCCGTCTGCTAATTCAATTTCATAACTAGTATTTAAAGCGGTTGGGGCAATATCAATAAAAGGTGTAAACGCAAAAGATACAAAACTCTTCTCAGCACCAGAATCAAAGAGAATACAAGCGTAGTGATCATTAAGAATAAACGTACCCGTGACCACATTCGGATTCTGCTGTGGATTTTTAACCACCACATAAGCTCTCCCACGAGCTCCATTATTCTGCTGGTTCCCTGCTTTTGGACACTTGTCCTTGGGGGGGGGCCTACATTCTCAGAGGATCTCTGATGCACATAAGTCGACAATCTAATATTTAAGTTTAAAACGGTATAAATATTCAACCCCCCCCCCCCCCCCCCCTTTAGTTTCCACACTTAGCGGCGCGCGCGGAAATTCTCTTTTAATAAGCTAGTATTCTCCATCGATCATATTCTTAAGAATATTTAGAGAATAAGGATCATCCAAGGACTCCTCCTAACACAAGCCATCTAGACCAGCCCGAGTATCTTTGATGCCGGAAAACACTTTTGTTTTGGATTGAGCCTTGCTTCCTTTTATAGTATTTTTTCTCTCTCAAAACCCTAGAAATGATAGAACCCATAGAAAATAGAAATGGTCAATGCTTCACGGGCTACTATAGTCGTCTTCTTTTGTTGTAAAAGTTGTGATCACCTTAGTAGTTAAGCTTTTAGCGAGAAACATATTCAGATTGCTGCTTGAGCGGCCTTCTCTGAGTTACGACAAAGGTATTTCAGTAAGCCTTGTTCATCTAGTATGACCAAATCATTCACCCTGTCTTTATCCGAGGGCAAGACTGGACGTATCGGTGAGTAGCTTAGGATAATGATCAACGTAACCTTCTCACATTCTTGTTGGCTTGACTTCTTGACTTAGAGGCTTTCACGTGACAATCGTTGGAATGGAAAAAAGAGTGAGAAAATAAAAAGAAAAGAGTCTAGTTGATTAGACGGTAGAATCAGCAATCTGTCGAGCTCGAGAGAGCGAAGAAAGCTGACTTAAGCAATAGACATCTTGCGCAACGCACACACTACTCGCGAAGAAAGCACCTACCCAGGTGGTATAATACAACCTCGATCCTCATAAGAAAGCTCCGAACACAAGGCCTCCATCTCGTTCACAATTACACAAGACTTTTGCCCAGTTTCTACATCTCGGAAGCCTTTAGCTTGTTTCCTCTTAAGTAAATCTAGGCTAGAGAGCTTTTCTTTCTTCTTTCCTTAACAGTCGAGCTATATCTCCCCTCTTCCTTAACAGTCGAGCTATATCTCCCCTCTTCCTTAACAGTCGAGCTATATCTCCCCTCTTCCTTAACAATTTGAGCTATATCATGTCTGAATTAAGCTATGTCTTTAGCTATAGCTTTGACCTTCTCTTTTTTTCTATGGCTTTTTTTCTTTTAGCGTTTTTAGCTGTTAAGGAATCTAGAGTAAAAAATTTGAACCTTTGCATGCAGGTTACTAAAAACCGATCCTTAACCACTTGGCTAACTCCATATGGCCTGGGAAGAAGGGAAGCAAAGAACGACCGTGCAATGACGGGGATATAGCAAGTAAGCAAAAGTTCCTCCCTTTAGGACCAACTACAACAAGCTCCCGACTCTAAATAGAAAAAGAAAGGGTAAGCTCTCACTACTGCTCAATTTGCTCTTTGCAATGTTATCCTATCAAAATTAGCGAACGCTTCTTAACCTAGACTCTTACCACTGTTCAATGCCGAACTCGTTGTCTCCTGACTTCCACGAAAGTTAGAGTAACCTTCTACACTGTTGGTGCACGTAACCAAACCTTCTTATCTTTTTTCTTTCGTTCTGGGAATAAAAGGGGCTTGCGTTTATTACACAACACCAAATTCCATAACTATTGAGCTATCGAAGAGTACCAAATGCTAGACAGTAACGAAGGTTATCGAGCCGATGCGGCCGATTACCGGGAACCTTTTGAGTTTCCCCGGGAAACCACGTTCCCTTTGTAAAGTAGCTTTTTTGATTAACTAATTAGAGTTGACATGAAATGGATCACGAAAGAAGACATAAAAGATGAATGAATGATTCAATCCCTTCCCAATCACACGCGTTCTTCTATTGAAGAAGTTCCCCAGGTGTACATAAGAGCGAAACCTAGATAGAACGCGGAGTATCAGCCCCCGCCAAAACAATGGTAGGAATTTTGTTATACATTATGCCAAAACAAAGTGTACTAGGGGTGTTGATCGGTTCGGTTATCGGGTTGTTCGGTTAAAAAAATTGGTCAAGTCGAAAACCGAACCGAAAACCAAATTTGAATTCGATTCGGTTTTCAGGTTAACCTAGGGATGAGCATGGGTCTAGAACCGGTGGAACTGAAACCAGAACCGATGGATCTGAGAACCAAATTTTTGAAAAAAGTAGGAACCGAGAACCGAACCAAATATATTTTTTGGGTTCATGTTTTTGGTTCTTTGGGTCTACCCGGATAGGAACCGATATTCTCAAAAAAAAGCCTCATGCACTAATGAATTAAGCCAATAAAATGCATAAAAACTGAATCATGATTCTATTGGTTTTAAAACACAACTTAGTGATAAAAGTAAGAACCTTGCGGCAGACCATTTATCTAGACTTGAGAATCTTCATAAGGATGTGTTAGAAAACAAAGACATAAATGAACATTTTCCTTTAGAAATGCTTGGAGTTATTTCTAGTGAAAGTACCCCATGGTTTGTAGACTATGCAAACTACCATACGGGGAATTTTATTATAAAAGGAATGTCAACCCAACAAAAGAGGAAGTTTTTTAAGGACGTTAAACATTATTTCTGGGACGATCCCTATCTTTTTCGTACATGTGCGGATCAAATCATTCGACGGTGTGTGCATGGGCAAGAAGCTCTTGATATCCTCAAAGCTTGCCTTGAAGGACCCACCGGGGGCCATCATAGTGCCAATCTCACCGCTCGAAAAGTATTTGATGCCGGTTTCTTTTGGCCTACCATATATCGAGACGCCCATACGATGATCAAATCTTGTGATACGTGTCAAAGACAAGGCAAAATTTCACAACGAGATGAGATGCCTCAAAAGTATCAAGTTGTGAAATTTTGATGTATGGAGGCGTCATTGATTTTATGGGACCATTTCGTCCTCAGAGGAATAAATAATCCTCGTAAGCCGTTGATTATCTTTTGAAATGGGGTTGACGGCAAAGGCTCCCAAAATGCTGCTAGAGTAGTAAGTAAGTTTTTAAAATCTCTTTTTGCAGATTTGGCACACTTTTAGAGCACTATATCTAAGCGGATCGATGGGCCCCATTTTTTGTAATGATAAGTTTGCAAAAGGTAATGTTAAGTATGGGGTACAATGTCTAGCTACCGCTTATCACCCTCAAACAAGGGGTCAAGTAGGAGAGTCCAATCGAGGTTTAAAACGTATTTTAGAAAGGTATGGTTGGAGAAATTCGTGCTCATGGTCTGACACATTGATGAAGCTTAGTGGGCCATTTCATATGCTTTAAGACACCGATTGGTTGTACGCCTTACAAGCTTGTTTATGGAAAGTCTTGCCATTTACCAATTGAGTTAGAGCATAATGCATACTGGGCTTTGAAACATGCTAACTTCGATTGTTAGGAATACGAAATTCCTAGAAAAGTCTCGGCCACTTCATAGATATCGGTAGATGGCTCGTATAACAATATTTGGAAACTTAGTGGGCTAGTTAGTCCAAGGCCCATGGAAAGCCTATGAAAGCCAAGGCCCAACCGGTCACTTACTATGTATAAATACCCTCTCCACACATGGAGAGGGTGTTGGTTCTCTTTATATAGTTTAATCAACCTTCTTATTTTCCTTTTTTACTTTCTCTCTCAACTTTCTCTCTTTAGTTCATCTTTTGTGTGAAATGAGTATCCATACAGAACCATTGAATTATCTTCATAACGATGGTCGACTTAATTGGTTGACATCATAGGAGATATACAGTGTGAAGACATTACTAATACTGGGCATGGGCGACCTTACCCACATAGGTAGTCCAAGGATCTCTTTACACATATCATACCAAGACGAAATGAATTCAGGAAGATCAGTTCAAAGCTATGTGACTCGTCATTACAAAAAACTAAGCGCTTCGTAGGTGGCAACCCATGCTTATCCTTCTATTTTCTTTCTTATTTTATTGTGATGTGAGGATGCTTGTACTCTTCTTGATATACTTTGTTGTTTGTGCTTGTTGATTTTTGTCGAGCGATTGACTCCAAAATTATCTTGAATGAATATCTCGCGTGTTACGGTGATTTTGTCCCGGTCCACTCGCGCTATCAAACAGCTTTTGCTATTCCATTAGTTTGGGAATCCGTTATCCTAATAGATTATATTAGACCTAAATAAAAAAGACATTTATCTTCTCCTGAATATACTATGATAAACGGCGTAAGATTTTTGTGATACTTTACCACGCTTTGGATTTGCATTAGATCTTTTGAGTTCTAGTATGGGTTTTTAGTTCTTAGGCTAGATACATTGAAACGAATATAGGAGGATAATGATTTTATTTTAGTTGGGGTAGTATATATATCGACTCTCAAAACCTCCATTTAGCTTCCGTTGTTACTCAAGTAATCCCAGATTTTCCCCCCAAAATTTTAAATTTTTAATATTTAGTTTATTATTTCATATATATCTAAAAAAAAATTTTTTTTTTGACACAAATGTAGGTTTTCCGTTGGTGAGAACAAAAAGTAAATTTTGACCTGACCGATTTTATATCTTAGCTTTCTCCTTAACTAAAAATAGATTGATTTTGCTAATCTTTTATACAAGGAGCTATAAAATGCTAGTCTAGCTTGAAAAGGTCAAAGGCTTGCAATTTCCCATAATTGATTTTTAATATGCGAAGTAGCCGTATTATATTAGAGTTGTAGATTGTTGCTAGTCTATCGTGAATTATATAAAGTCCGATCTTAATTGTTAAGAGCTCTAGTATTTACAATCCACGAAGTTTTTCTTTCTTAAAAATTTATAAAATTGTAAGACAAGAGATGATAGAGCTGTCTCCTCAGAATTGCTAGCTAACACCTTAGAACACGTTGTATATACTTTCCAGGCACCCTCACGTGATACATTTGTCTAAATAAACCCCTTCTTTGTTTCCCCTTCCCCATCTCAAAACTCAGATTAATAACTACGAGTTCCCCCCGTCCGCGGTCCTTTATGCCCGTTCAAAATTCAGATCAATAGAAGTTTTCTTTTAGTTCTTTAGATTACAAGATGAGTAAACAATAGGCCTGTTCACATTCGCTACTATATGTATAACAGATAATAAATATTTTGTTATATCCACTTAAAGAGGCCTTGGGTATATGGGGTAAAGTAGAATATTAATAAGTGAAGAGATATAGCCTTTTTTCATTCACTTAAAAGAGACTTAGGTGTAGATAGGTATGGATTCATGTCATGCTTAATTTTTTGTTCTTGTTTTACCTTAAAGAAGGCTTGAGGTATTTGGATGCAAATAGATGATTGTGTCATTTATGTCTTAAAGAGCTTTGGTAGATATGCATGGAATTGGTACACCATGGATATTATGTAACTGAATAAAAGCAAAATAGAGAATGGTCTCCATCGCTGTGGACCTTTAATTGATATCATTGGTTTCTTTTGAAAGGGCTAGTGAGCTAATTTTTGTGTTTATTCAACCGTTATGCTTTTATTTTATTGGAATTTAAGAAGTATCAAATTAAAGTTTAAAGAGCCTTGGAGGTATATGACTTATAATAAAGATTTGAGATACAAATTTTGGAATAATGGAGGAAAAGTAAGTACACACTTAGGCTTTATGAGTAGATCTACTCTCTTTATCACTCACAATCCTCCTGTATTACGTGTTCTCCACGTTATTGTTGTTTGTGAGAGAGACTCTACTCATAAAAGCTAATTAGATGTACAGAGACTTTTCCTTCCACTCTATTGATAATTTTGTATCTTCAAGATTTTATTTAAGTATATATTATACCCAGAAGGCTCTTTACGACTTTATTTTGATAACTTATTAATTCCTAAGAAATAAAGACATAACAGGTTAAAAACACAATACTTAGCTCCTAGCCCTTTCAAAGATACCAATGTTATCAAGATTAAGTCCACATCGAGGCGATATATATAATTATGGCTTTAGATTAGGTTACTTAAGCAGGATAACCATTCATGCCATATACCCTAAGGGCTCTTTAAGACTAAATGAACCAATTTATTTGCAACATATACCTAAGCTCTTATAAGTACAAACAAAGACAAAATATAAGCAACAATAACCATAACAACCTCCTTAAAAATTCCATACACCTGACAACAAACTCATCAAACCCATCACCAAAACAACACTTCTAGACTTTCACTCCCCCCACAACAACAATATAACAACACTACATACAAATACTCATATCAAATGACCCCCCCCTTAACACAACATACACCACCATTCCACCCTTCCCCAACAAAACCCAACAAACTACCCCCAAACCGCCCAACCTACAAAATAAACACTTAAAACCCAATTTGAACAGTCTAATCGGTGAAGCCCCTCCCCCCTACCCCCAACATTCTCAACCATGACACACCCAACTTTACTCTAATCGCATCAAACACTTCGATCATACTCTATATCTCCATTGTTCTTCACATTTAAAATTTTAGAAAGAACTCGTGAATACTTAGCATAACGAATTAAGATACGGCACTTTAATATGTAATAGACTGAGCAAAATCTCAACTCTAATAGATATCGATCTTCGCATAATTTAAAAAATTATTGGGGACTACGCATATAAGCCTTGACTTTTCAAGCATAGAACTAGCATTTATAGCTCCTTTATAAGATTAGCAAAATCAATCTATTTAATAATACGAGAGACATTAAGATCTACCACACATCCCGGAAGGACAACAGTACATATTTGTTCTCAACCAACGGAATATACATACATTTTTGTATAAAAAAAAATTTTTTTTTAGATATATATGAAATAATAAACTAAATATTAAAACTTAAAAATTTAAAATTTTGGTGGGAAAACGGGGTACGTTAGAACAACGGGCAAAAGTAGGTAAGATCGTAAGTAGAGATATATACCCATACTAAAAATTAAACATTGTCCTCCCACCACCCACGCCCCTCTCTTCCCTGTACCTCCAACCAAACACCCATACTAGAACTACAAAGTCGAATGCATAATCCAAGCGTGGAGATAAGTATCACAAAAATCTTACGCCGTTTTTATCAAGAGAGAGCGAGAAGATATATGCTTAGGTCATTAATAATCTTTAGGATATCGGATTTTACACTCCAAACTAAGAGGTAAGCTCAAAAGTAGGAGCTCGAGTGGACGGGAAAAAACAGAACACGAGAATCTCAGAAAATTTTGGAGTCATCCCTACAAAAATACAAGCACAAACAACAAAGAATCAGAAGAGTACAAGTACCTCCCTGCTGAGACATCACAAATAGAAATAAGAAAGAAAATAGAAGGATTAGCATGGGTGCCTCCCACGAAGCGCTTATGTTTTTAAGCGTGTCACATAGCTTGACTTGATCTGAATCATTCGTCCTTGGAGAAAGTGTAGAGATCCTGGGACTACTTGGGTGGTAAAGTCCCCTCCCGAAGTAATGTTCACACAGAATGACCCATTCACCTTAAAGGTTCGGACATCGGTTTGTGATAACTCAATGGTTTGTATGGAAAAACTTTGCGTGATGTAGAAAGGAATGACCAACTAGATTCTACTGTTTCTAAGAAAATCTTTAGACGAGCTTAGAAGAGTAACAACTCGAACACCACATTGAAAATCGGTTTTGATACTTTGTTGGGGGGGTGAGATTGAAGCATCTTCAACCTTCTTTATTCTAATCAATCATTCTCGTAAGCTTTGCTTCAGAAGTCCTTTTTTTTTTAAGACATTACAGGAGTGAAGCTTCACGGTGATCACCCGCGCGTTTTCAAGCACCGACATTAGACATGTTTCAAAGCCAAATTGCTTATGTCATCTAAATAGATAGGTAAATGGTGAGAGACTTTCCGTATGACTAGTCTGTAGGCGTACAACCAATCGATCGTCTTAGATAGCAGGTACGAAATGCCACACAAAGCGTCATCTAGTTTGTGGACATGAGGACCCGGTTTTCTTCCAACACGTGCCTTTTCTATATATTACGGTTTAGATACCTCGAATTTGGGACAAGATATACTTAGACGCTCATAGAGAGGCTGATATAGCGTAGCATTAGATCGAGAAGTGACCCCATACTTAGACATTACTTTAGCAAACTGATCATTACAAAAATAGGTCCCATGATCGCTTATAATGCTCTAGGTGTTCTGAAATAGCGGCAAAAAGTGATTCAAAAAAAAATTACTAATAACACCTGAGCTTCATTTGCCTGGGAAAGCGCTTATGCATTCAACCCTTTCTTGAAAGATAATATATCGACATCGAGGTATGTAATAAATTTAATTTTACAGATTAATTCTTTTTTCCAATGTGAAGACGGAAATGTCCCATAAAATCGATTGCCCCATTACATCGAGATTTAATAACTTGAATAGAGTCTTGAGGATCTCATCTGTTGTGAAATTTTGCCTTGTCTTTGACACGTATCACAAGATTTGATCATCGTATGGGCATCTCGTATATATTTTGGCCAAAGAAACCGGCATCAAATACTTTTCGTGCGGTTTGAGTTTGGCACTATATGGCCCCCGGTGGGTCCTTCATGACAACGCTTTGAGGATGTCAATAGCTTCTTGCCACACTGCACACACCGTCGAATGATTTGATCAGCACATAATACGATAGAATATAGGGTTCGTCCAGAAATTAATGTTTATCGTCCTTGAAAAAACTTCTTCTTTTGTTGAGTTCGTTATTCCTTTGATGATAAAAATTCCCAGCATGGTATTTTGCATAGTCCTGCAAACCAATGGAGTACTCTCATAGTTACGCACAAGTGTTTCTAAAGGACAAATGTTCATTTATTGTCTTTGTTTTCTAAAACATCCATTATGAGGATTCTCAAGTATCGATTAATATGATATGCCGCGAGGTTTACTTCCTTTTTTTTCTGGATTGGTGATATCAAAATTTCTTGTAGGAGAAGAACCCACTGGAGCAACCTCGGATTGGTGCATCTTTGTTTATTCATAGGTACTTTGATGCTGAGTGATCTGTATTACACTATGCACTTTTAGATCACAGACAAGAATATGGCCAAAAACTTTTCAAAAGAATACACATACGGGCAAGCATTTCTTTTCGTGGTAGTGTAATGAATTTGAGCTTATATCATTGTCCTTACTAGATAATGTATAGGCTGTAAGTGCTTAGTCTTTCAGTTGTCCTAAAACAGGCAACAATCGAGAAATCACTTGCATTACACATGGTTCGAAGGTAGTTCCACAATTCTGGGACAAACTAAGATCGGAGCTTCGTAAGCTTCTTTTTCATGGGTCTGAAAAGCATCAATACAATCCTTAGAAAACACAAACGGTGTTTCCTTCTCAAGAAGGTGAGTCATTGGTCTAGCTATTTTGGAAAAGTCTTGGATAAAACATCGGTAAAAACCCGCATGACCTAGGAAACTCCTAACACCTTTTACGGTAGTCGGGTGAGGTAGCTTAGCGATAACATCGACTTTAGCACGATCGACTCATTCTGACTTGGAAATTTTTTATGCCCTAACACGTTCCTTTACCACAAACCTTGGCCCCAAATCCACATCCGGCCTCCCAATTTTGACTACCAGTTTATCGCTATTATATCTAAAAATGGCGGGTCTGAATGACAACTATTCCCAAAAAACCGAGAAATATCCATACATCTTCATGTCTTTTTCGATATATCATGGAATAAGGCCCCATCATACCAGATTTGGACAATAAACGGGAGCATTACACTAAATGGATTAAGCGACAGGTACGCATAGTAATATGTTCCATACGGCATGTGAAAGAGAGAGTTTTTCATGGTCTTGAGAGATACTATTGGTATTTGGAAGAACCCGAAAACTATATCTAGCAGATAACCAATAAAACTCATTTCTGGCTAATCTCTCTAACATTTGATCCATAAATGGCAATGGAAAATGATCTTTTCGAGTTGCTTCATTTAACTTCCTATAGTCGATACAAACTCTCCACCCGGTAACTAAACGTGTCGGAATTAATTCATTCTCTTTCTTAGCTACCAACGTTATCTATGTACTTTATAGATAGGGAACACTAGCATTGGACTATAACCCATGGGCTGCTCGGAGATCGGGTAAATTCATGCCGGCATCAAAAGAAGTTTATTGGACCATACCTTTTTTATTTACCTCAGGAGAATTTGGGTTATACCGTCTTGAGATACTTTGCACCATGTGGGTTGTAATCATCACCTCCATCAGAATTTTAGTGTGTACAAAGAACGGGAGGGTCGTTAAAACCCCCCACCCACACTCCCACCTCCAACCCATTGATGTCGGTATTTTTCAAGCATGGCCGTTTATGAAGATTGAGCACTTTTAGAGAGAGCATTAATTTTTCTCATCGGTAGAAACCTTTTGCATATCAAGGAGAACTTGTCGTTTTCTATCTAAAGCTAAGCGTATTTCAATGTGAGACGGTAAAATCTTGTAATTCTAATTCGGCGCTCTTCAATATGAAGATTTCGCTTAGGTAACATTCACATTTGATTTAAGGTTCTTTTCGAATGGGAAGTTGAAACGGGTCATTTTTTTAACAATTTTCGTCAACAATTCTTCCTCCAGATTGCAAATCGGGTGTATCAATATTCACCTGAGTGATATATCGTAATCGTACTTAAGATAAGCTTCGATTCTTCTCCTCAAATAGAAATTCGTAGTAAACGCTCAGAACGTCGAGGTAGGGCATTGCCCGAAGAATTTCGATAAATCTAGCTATTCTGGAGTCATATCTATCACTAGAGATGCATCAATGATGTCAATTCGGTTACGTCTTATCATTTGTAGAGGAGTATACCTCGTGAGTTATGTTCCTTAAATATATAAGTGACGGACTGTCATTATACATCCAAAGGGGTTATTTCTTCTCTCATATATAGTGTGTGTGTAAAGCACGACCGGTCCTCAAAAAGGATCTCCCAAGTATGAGAGGTACTCGAGGATCGGCTTCGAAATCGACAACAACAAAGTCGGTAGGAAAATGGAACTTTCCTACTTTAACGTAAACGTCTTCAGCGAGTCCTTTAGGATGGGTTATGGATCGATCCGCTAACTCTAAAGTCATCCGAGTCGGTGTAAGATCGGGTAGGGAAAGCTTTTTCCAAAAGGAAAGAGGCATAAGATTTATGCTTGCGCCAAGATCGGCCAAGGCGTGACATACATCCATTCCCGGAAAATTACATGGAATAAGAAACTTGCCGGGATCTCCAAGCTTTTCGGGAAGCTTTTTGAGGAGCATCGCCGAGCAATTCTCGTTCAACGGTATCTTAGCTAATTCAAGCAACTTTTCCTTATTCATGAGCAAATTCCTAATCGTAGGAGCAAATCTTGGCATCAAAAACAAAGCATCCGCGAAACTTATGTCAAAACGCAAATCTTGAAACATTTGAAAAATCTTCTCTTTTTGATACGAAGCTTTTTCACGGGACTTTTGATCATCTCGTCGTGAAGGATAAGGAATATTCGACTTAGGTAAACTCTTTGGAACACTGGGTTCCGGAATAGAAATGGGATTTGAGCGGTTAACTTCTTTGGAAATTAGATTGCGGGAGGTGGGCTCCTTATCCGTATCTCTCGGTTTTCTCGTTCCACTACCTTTTTAGGTGAATGATTAGTATGAACTCGAGGGTCCCTTAACGCCCCACACCCCTCCCGCGTACGTTGCACGCCTCCCTCTCCATTTCACCAATTTAAATTCAATAATACCACTTTAATATTACCCAAATATGAGGATTTAGGTAAATTAACCATCCAACAACAGTTTAGCAATTAACTAGCCCTTAGTCATAGTAGAATCATCTGAGGCATGTTTAGATTTTATCTTTATAACAAAACATTCATACAGGGTTCCCTAACAACGCGAATCTATTATCATAAGCAAGTAAACATCAATTGATACGTTATTCTTGTGTAACTTGAAAATTCATATTGAAAAATATGTTGAACTTAATATTATGCATAGAAAAGGTTGGTTTTGCAAATCCTTGGTAATATGGAAACCTAATGGAACATTATAAATATTAGCTGCTTGAAAACCATGATTACATGAAACTTATTTCCCGAATAAAATTATAACCCATTGACTGTCTTATGCATCACCAATTAAGGACCCTTGATATTCCGTTGACGCAACAACCTGCGGGTGCATTTGATTATACCTGATACGTAGGTGTATATTGATATTAATGTACCGTAGTCGCACAAAACACTAGCTTGATATGTTATACGTAGTAGGACAATTATAACCACAGAAGGGGCACAATATCAAGGTAACGACAAGTTTCCTCATACCGCTTGAAACCGGAGGGTGGAGAGACTAACTTTCTTAGAAATAAATTCTCGATAAGGAGATAAAGTTGATCCGCAAGTTTATCAATTCTCTTCATCCGTCTTATATACTCTCCCTATCAAGTCGTCTTCATCCTAGAAGCATTTGGTTTGTATCGTGAATAACGCACTTTTGATTATTTTCATTTATATCAAAGCCTCTCTGCCTCTTACTCAAAGATTTCCACTGCGCAGGCATTTAAGCGAGTCTTGATCGTTGTCGTTTAATCCGTTTATGAAAGTATCACTTAAGTTTAACTCACGTAATATCGTGGTGAGGACAAGCTTATAAGCTTCCATAGAAATCGTTCCCACGTTCACTAAAGACTCATCGAATATTTTGGGTAAATCGAGAGATTTTATACTTAGTGAGTGAGTTTTTCGAGGGAGGGAAAAATATGATTACGAATATGGTAACTGCACTCCCAAGGTCCCGCCATGACATAAGGAGGAATATTCGTACCAAGTATTTAGCGGCCCCCTCGAGAGCTCTGGAAACTCATTAGCTTAATACACATCGTTTGGCACATTCTAATCGTAGAGTTCGAGGTAATTCCTGTTTGAAATCAGATTATGAGCATGAAGATGATTTTTCGTTCTCTAAACCATGAAACGTTTTGCTTGACACAATTATAACAAATCGTTTATCTCTAAATTGATCCGCTCATTAAATTTCTGAGTTATAACGGTAGACTTCTCCGTTAAACCCCCTCCCCACACCCCACCTCATTCCCGTGGAGTGCACGGAGTATGATCTTCCATTGTACGTCTCCGACATTGTGAAAAATGCTAACAATAGTACGAAGCCTCGGGATTCGACTATAGTTTGGAGCAAGTCCTTAATTTTGTGCGTCATCGAGAATGGTTGACATTTGTAATTATTGGGAAAAATTGGAATTTTAGTGCGCATGCACTAAACAAATTGATATGGATAAAAGAAATGAGAAAAGTAAATATTTTTGTTTTAACGAATAATCAACAAATTAGGGTTAACTATCTTAAGTAAAATAAATTTTACAAAAAGAGGTGCGCCTTTTTAGTAATTGCACAAAACGGTAAACAAAAGTAATCTTCGGTATCGATGATACTTATTCATAGGATTAATACTCAGTTGAAGGTTGTATAGATTTGATTGGTAGTTCTTTACCAACTTTGTAAATTTTTTATTTCTATATTATGAGAATTCACAAGAAGAATCAAAAAATACGGGAAAGAGATAAGATTTTTTATCTCTTATTCTATTGAATCTTACATATATACTTATACTTAAAGAATAAAGATAAATAATATTTTTTATATTATTTGTTATTTTAATATTTTTGTATTTATCTTGATATTTTAAAAGCGTAACTTTCCTGAGACGATTGGTTCTCTACAAATCACGATCAACCAAAACTTCAACGAAGAATCTTTATCACCAATCCCTCGGCAACGGCGCAAGAACTGTTCGTTCAATTTTATACGATAATGAATATCAAGTATGAAAGAACTTTACTAAAATCCTTGAGGACAAAAGATTTAGAGCCAAAAACTCCTCACAAAAATACCACCGTAAGAAACCAGTAAGTGTTATCGGGTCTTAGTTTTCCAAGACTTATGAAATTGAGACTCGTTTGTTATCATTAGGACAATGGTCTTCGAATTGTCGTTCATATTGATTTGTTTATTAACAATAAAGAATTGGAGAACAAGCAAGAGACAATTATAGACTTAACTACTAATAACGGGAAATTTAAATTGTAACTAAAAATGCAATTCGGGATCCTTAAAGGGACCTAAAAAAAACCTAAATCACAAAATAAGTCCTCCAATGATCTTTTTGGTTTTTATAATGTTTTAGTTGATAAAGCTGGACAAGAAAACTAGACAAATAAACAGAAGAGTTTTGAAGCTTATAAATAAGACGGGACTCAATCCCGTTCCTTTAGAAGACAGATTTTCTGCAATTTTAACCCTACGGAAGTCTATATAGAGAATATTTCCTAGTGATCTAAATCGTCACAATTCCCAATATCCAACCACCTTTACCAACACCTAAAAAATCCTAAAGCACCAAAAAACATCCAACCACCTTTTTTATTAATTAAAGTAGAGAAAAATGACTAAACTATTTATACAAATTATGAAAAACAAATCCCACTGATATCTATTTCCAATATTCCACACCTACACCCACTTAACTCAGCTAATCAAATAATCTATCAAAGCAAGCCACAAAACGCTTAATAAGATAAATAGTGATCATAATGTAGTATAACTATTATATATAGAGAGTAAAGAGAGAATGAAAAAGCCCAGGGTCGATGTGTAAGGGTGTGTGTGTTGAGGCTTTAAAAGGATTGAGGGTGTTGCAGGTCGGGAGCGTTCGAGCCTTGTCACCCCGAAGACCTTCTCCATTCTATCCTTAATTTTTTTCAAAAACTATAAAATTCAATATTAAGAAACAACTTTATCTAAAGAAGCTTCAATATTTTAAAAACAAATTATTTCAATAAATCCCACCCTATCCCCCTACACTCCCCCCCTCCCAATACAACCCCTCAAAATTCAAAAACCACACTTTCAACTCCATAATGTCCACACACCCTACACACATCAAAACCACATAAACAATCACACACATCCTCCCCACACCCCCCCCCAACCCCACACCTCCCTCCATCAAAACCCAACCGCACCCCCCATTCACATCCTATCAACTATCACTCCCCAACCAATGCCCCTATACACCTCTTACAACACCCTACACCTACAACCCAAACCACTTTTGTTATACCAATCTATATCACACACCCTCCCCCCTACATCAATCTCAACAAAAAACTCAACGACCATCCCCAACATCCTTCACCTTCATATTCTCTCTTAATTCTGGAGAAAATTCTACTTAAATGTATATAAATTCATTATGAAATACCAATAAGCAAAGAAAAAGTCAATGAAAAATCTAATTGTACTGAATTTAAAATTTTGGATTTTATATAAATCTAACCACTCAACAAACCCCAAATTACTCACCCAACCACAAAACAACCATCAACCCCAACCCCCCCCCACCCCAAACAAAAATTAAGCAAATCTTAAGCAATAAGCTATAAATCTCTAAAAAGCCTCAAATCAAAACTTATATTCAAACATTCCTTCATTTACTTTTGATCTTATTTATTCTCATCTAAATGATCTTTAATTACTTTAGCTTATATTTTACTAAAATAAATAACTAATACAAACTAATAGAACAACATATAAAACCATTTAAATACAATTATCAACATTCCCCCCACGAATCCCATCTAACAAACACTCAGAAACTTTATAATATTAACTTTTTATAAATTTAAAATTAAAAAATAACAATATGTTAATCTCAATAACCATGATAGAACAAATAATCTTATATTACAAAATCAATAATAAAACTAAAAAAAAAAAATTATTATGACCTAAAACTATTATGTAATACAATCAATTAAAACATACTATGACCCACATCTGAAAACTTAAGCTAGGAAAGTTGACTGTTTATCTAAACAAATTCTATTATATTTAACCATTAAGTTAAATCAAACTAAATCCAACAAATAATGTCTACACAATTAATACTAACATACACAAATCCATATACAAATCTCACTTAATCAATTCTAACAAATATAAACAAATAATCTTAATATTATCTACTCATAATAAAAAAGACATAACAAAAATACAATACTACTATATCTAGAGACAATCACACCCCACTCCCCCACAATAAAAACACCAACTTCTAACACCTTACCCCATTCAACCAACCAAAATCCCCTTATCATTTCCTATATAACATAACTCTCCATTTAGTATTCATATTCAAAACTCCCTTTTATTTTCTTCAAAATCTATAATAATTTATAAAAATACATAAAAATAAACAAATCACATACATAAATAAAAATTAAATAACAAACAACAAAAACGATTACACCAAATAATCATAATACAATAATCAAAATATAATAAAAAAATTACCCTCTCCATGCACACGCTCTCTCTCATTCCACCTCACTCACTCCCCACATCAAAATATAAAACATAAATAATACATAAAAATACCACAATAAAATAAGCATACTAGCAAACTTACTAATCAGAAATAAGCAATTAAAATAAAGCAAGATTTGAGAAAACAAAGAAGCTGAATAAAAGATTTTATATAAAATATCCTCCTCCGTCAAAATGATGTAGAAAGAAAACCGCTGATAGGGGATAGTAAGTAAACAGAGCTTATGCACACAGCATATAATCCTCTATGGTATAAGCCAAAACCCATACTAAACAGCTACCTTGCCCTTCATGGACTATTACCAAAACTTGATCATCATAGCAAGAAATCCAATTTCCAAGAGATAATCAATTTATAAGTAGAGCTTTAGTAGCTTTGATTAGTATGAGCTTATGAAAACTATTAATAGAGCTAATCCATTATTTTATAAAATGTGAAATTAGAATTAGCATAAAGAGTTTAAATGAAATCAAATTTTATTATTGATGAAAAGGTACCAAGTATATAGAAAAGGAGATTACATTGACTAAAACTCTTGAGTAGAAATGTACATTATAAGAAGTTGTAAGAGACATTATGCAGACTAAAAACTGTAAGAAAGAGGATGCTTATAGTGAAGTATGAGAAGGTCTCTATTTATTTGGATGAGAGGATTTTCAAGGTCCCCAAGTGTGTTAGACAAGTCCAAATGATCTGAGCCTTCTTTTGTCTCCAATTATTAGTTATCCCTCTTTTCATGTTGGATCAAAAATGTGATCCACCCGGATTGCCAGCGTGGACAATCCGATGCTCGGATACCTAGACCCCAATTCACACAACCTAAAAAAATGTAGTCAGAGACTTTGTGCTTCTTTATCAAAGGATTCAGTGCTAAATTACTTCTTTCAAGTGGTGCTTCTATACAATCCCGTGAGTCTCATTCTTGGTTGATCACGTGTGACCCAATAAGAGCTCTTGAGGTGACGTTTCTTTGCTGAGCTGGCACATAGCACTTGGAATCTTTGTTCCATGCTGTCAATTGAGATTTACCCTTTGATTTTACGCAGGTAAAAATGAAGGAGATGATGATACAAGTATATAACATACCTTTTCCGACGCCTTTTCTTTCCTTTAACTTTATATCATTAAGTTACATCCGAGCGTTGACCTATGGGCTCGGATATAGCTTAGGACCACCGTTTTACAACATAAGAGACTGGACCGGGATATAAGCGTTTTATTATAAAGGATAATGCGTTACAAATCTCTTTTATTATAAAGGGAGTACGGTGTTAGGTTTTAGGGACTTTTGGTGAAAGTTATTTAACATTGAGGGTATTTTATGGTATTTTGAGGATTTTGTCATTTTGTGAGTTGACCATTGTTGACCTTGGAGATTGACTTTGATCGACCTTTTGTTAGTAAACTTCTGTACTTGTGCACTCTTCATTCCGTGTCCGTAGTTTGTCCGTTTAGCGATTTCTGTGTTATTTGCTTATGCCGTACCAATCAAATCATTCACAAATTGATCAAAATATACAGATTCAAGCATATTTTTGCACATTTTAATACATTTAGGCCAGATCTTTGATTTAAATAAGGATATGTGATTTCTCACATATCAAAACCCAAGATATCACCCAATGTGCTACTTAATATCAAATTTTAAATTTTTTAATCCCCCTCATCTTTATAAAATTCGGTTCATACATGAAATAAAAAGGAGGAGCCATTCATTTGTTAGATCTATGCATAGCTATGTTGGCTGTAGTGAAGCGTATGAAATGACCTCTCATAAGGTCATTTTCCCCACTTGTTTTCTTGTGC
The DNA here is from genome assembly GCA_026074375.1 of Tanacetum coccineum. NCBI lineage: Eukaryota > Viridiplantae > Streptophyta > Magnoliopsida > Asterales > Asteraceae > Tanacetum > Tanacetum coccineum. The sequence continues at coordinate 47,297 of BQNB010006939.1, read as the reverse complement.
AAGACCCATGTGGTCATGTAAGTACATTCACGCTTACAATCCAGTAATTAACAGTTCATAATTCATGGGCATAGTGGGTTATAGCTACTTAGGTAAACTCGTAATTTGTATAAAAATGTACTTGCGTCCAATAGTAAAACAATGCATGTTTCTCACCCCTAGAATTGTAAATCATTATAATTGTATAAAAATAGGGCTATGAACTCACCATAGTGAATGTGTTTGATAAATAAATCAAATATGAAAATCGTCATGTATAGTCCGAATGCAACCTAATTAAATATAGGTCGTATGAGTACAATGTATTTGAATAACTAACACAACATATAATTCTATATAGTTATATCACCACCTAAACATGTTTGTTTAATTTAGAAAATTAAACAATATAAATTTGTACTTTGAAAAATAAATGTCCATGTATTTGTATTTTTTAAAATAGTATACTTGTCTAACAATTGATTATTTGTTAAAAATACTTGATTTAATGTCTTTATTATTTATATAATGTTATTGTATAAATAGTTCAATCGTCTTGTAAAATAATATTTATAAAGTTAAAAACATGTATAAATATTATACAAGTGATACTACATCGTTTTGTAAAATTTTTATTAAAAACCAACCAACACTATTCATGTCTGGAAATAGTGCACAAGTATAAAAATAGTGCATAAGGTTTTATAAACCTTTTATCTTTTTCGTTTTAACTCCGTTTTATACGTTCTTTATGTCCACGATTTCATATTAAGAAGATTTATCAAAATGTTATATTTATGATAATTTAGCTACCGTTGAACAGTAACTTTTATTGTTTTGTAAAATTATATAAAACTACTTTTATATATTTAATCTTTGTAATTTTATAAATATCATAACTTATTTATTTTAATTCCGTTTCCCTTGTTCTTTATATGTATGAAATCGTATTTGAGAAATCTAGAAAAATATTATACTTATAATATTTATACAAACTGTAATGAATAGTAACAATGGCTAAAATTTATAAAAACACTTTTTATAAATTTATTTAATTGAAATCGTATAAAATTCATATCTCCTACATTTTAATTCTGTTTTTAGTGATCCTTATATGCACAGATTCGTAATTAAAAGTTATATCTAAGAAAAATAATTTCCAAAAACTCACTACTATGAACAGTAATATATTTTTATAAAATTACCTTTATAAAAGTAATTTTTATCGTAAACTTGTAAATAGCATAACTCCTTCGTTATAATTCGGATTTTCGAGTTCTCTATATATTTAGAATCGTCATGAAATGTACTATTTTAATAAAATATAAAATAAATATTATATTTTCGAATTTAAAACATTAGGTTTTAGTAATATTTTATAAAATTGTTTTTATAAGTTTTTAACTTAATTAATTTGCTACAAGTCCTCTAATTTATGTAATTACACATCTTTGATATAATTTGAGTCTTCTAATTTGTGTCCAAGAAATATAGTCCAAGTTTGTCCAAGAACATGTCCATTATACTTATTTACATATATAAACTATATAAATAAATAAATAACTATAAATTATGTAAATTTATCCATTGCTTGTAAATCCATAACTAAAACATATTCTCATGTTTTTAACATCATTTTAGCCATGAACAAGTGTTAGATATGAGTAAAAGACTCGGTCACCCCGTATATTTATTGTTTATAATAGTTCGTAGTTTAATCTTTAATCGTATGTCTTTCGGTTTTAAGCCGGGTACTAATACCCGGTATTTTGTAAAAACTATATAAGCCTCTTCCAACTTTGGAAGAGGCAAGCTAGTCATTATTTGCCATTTAGAAAGAAACACATTTTCTCTCTCTAGAATATTCTCTCTAGTGTTTCTCTCTTTAGAAACTAGCCAAATCCCTCTCTCTAGAAACTAGCCCAATCACTAGAATCATCACAGTGTTATGAATTAAATGATCCTACAATTGGTATCAGAGCCTAGTTGGATTCGTGATTGATTTGTGTGGTTAAATAAGCTAAATTTTGTGGCTTATTTTGTTTAGAAAAGCCCACGGCTCAAAAAGATTATTCGGGCTTACTTTGTTGGTTAATCTTGTGGTTATTCATGCTATAAATGCTAAGGAAGAAGTATTGTTGCTATTACAAGTGATTCTCAAGCCTCAAGATCGAAAACAAAGCTTATAAGGTTCGAATTATTTTGGTGTTCTTCGTGGAGAGTTGCTTCGTATCTTTTGATCCAGGAAGAAACACATGATATTGGAAGGTTAATCTTCATACACCATCATTGTGTTACATGTTTTAGCTTTGTTTCGTGGTTAAAAGGCTCAAATGGATTGATGTTGCTTAAATCGAGCTAGTGTTCTTCGTGGTGGGTTGCTTATTATATTATTGTTCTTGATGGCGAGTTGACAAAAGAAAGGGACAAGAACCGGATTTTTAGGAAAAGGTAGCCGGCGAGTTGCTAAGATTATAGGCAGCGAGTTGCTCACGGCGAGTTGCTAAAACACACGGCGAGTTGCTAAGATTATAGGCAGCGAGTTGCTCACGGCGAGTTGCTAAAACACACGGCGAGTTGCTAAGATTATAGGCAGCGAGTTGCTCACGACGACACCCCTTTTAGCGACACTTTTTGGCGAAAAAATTAAGTATTTTGTAATCTTTTTTCTATAGTCTTTTTAACTTATTTTTACATCAAATTCAAATTTTGGTAATAGGGTAAAAATTTATTCGGTCGACACCTTTTTAGCGACACTTTTTGGCGGGAAAAATTAAGTAAAATATATTTTTTTCTTTAGCCTTTTTAGCTTATTTTTACACCAAATTTAGATTTTGGTAATAGGGTAAAATTTATTTTTTTCATAATCCAACTGCGCCAAATTTCAAACAAATCAACAAACCAAATACCACAACCAATTATTCATTTACGGTTTTTCTATTGATTTTGTAAAATCCCGGTAAACTTCTTATCGGTTTAAATCTTAGACTTGTAAAATCCCGTGAACGTTAATTGCATTTATAACCAATACATCAAGATGTCTAATATGTCAGAAGATATCCAGTATGCCGGTTCCGATACCCGCCCACCAATGCTTGATAGAACAGACTTTGAATCATGGCAACAACGGATTCGTCTGTATTGTCTGGGAAAAGATAATGGAGAGAATATAATGAAATCAATTACTGAAGGTCCATTTCAAATGGGAACAATGAGAGATACCCTTACTGAAGGAGGTGAGGGTGCACTTCATCTAGGTCCAGAACGTGCTAGAGTCTTTGCCGACCTTTCAGCTGAACAAAAGGACAGGTATAAAGCTGACATTCGTGCTACGAATATCTTACTTCAAGGTATACCAAAAGACATCTACACACTCATCAACCACTTTACTGACGCCAAAGATATTTGGGACAATGTGAAGATGATTCTGGAAGGTTCTGAGTTAACAAAGGATGACAGGGAATCACAATTATACGATGAATTTGAACGCTTCCGTCAAATCAAAGGAGAGACCATTCATGTTTACTATGTTAGGTTTTCGAAGCTCATTAACGACATGAGAAACATCAAGATGACCATGTCCAGAATGCAGCTTAACTCTAAATTTGTGAACAACATGTTACCTGAATGGAGCAGATTCATAACTGAAGTAAAACTCAACAGAGGTTTGAAAGAGTCTAACTTTGATCAGTTGTATGCTTACTTGAAGCAACATGAGGTGCATGCTAATGAGAACAAAATGATGATGGAAAGGTCATATCAACCAACGTAATGATCCTTTGCACAGTGTTAATGCATCAGTTCAGCAATATCCAACATAATCATATCCATGTCTACACACAATCCTCAAATCAACCATCACTTGTTGATAACTGTCAAATGGACACAGGAAGCACTTCAACGGATAACCTGATTGAAAGCCTAACCAACACACTTACCGTCCTCAACCAATCATTCAAAGCATATCTTCCTTAAACAAACAATCAACTCAGAACTTCCTCAAATGCAAGGAACAATGCTACAGTTCAAGATGGCAGAGTTGTTGTTCAGGATGTTTGAGGTAGATACAATGCGAATAATCAAGGAAGACAATTTCAGAGGAACAACGCAAGAGAAGTTGTTGGAACTGGGAATGTGGGAGGTCTGAACAGAGTTGGAAACATGAATCCGGGTCAAGCTAAACCCATTAAGGTGCTACAACTGTAAAAAAAAAGGAATTGGGCACATAGCACGAGAATGTCCACAACCAAAGCATCCTCAGGATTCAGACTACTTCAAAGACAAGATGCTGCTTATGAATGCTCATGAGAATGGTGCTGTACTGGATGAAGAGCAGTTGTTGTTTCTTGCAGGAGAACAGGTCACCAATTTTGATGACGATGTGGATGATTTGGCACTCAATGTGGACCATGTCTTTGAAGCTGATCAATGCGATGCATTCGACTCTGATGTTGATGAGGCTCCCCACCACACCAGACATGTTTCATGGTAAATCTTACATCTGAAGATCCAATCACGATCAAGCCGGGCCATCATATGATCGAATACTCGTTTTGAGGTACAGAGATCAATATACCTATGTAGATCAAATGGATGATATCATGAAGTACACGAGATGCAAAGGATGTACCAAAACACCAACTACGTGTTGACATCTGATGTAGACTATACAGGGAGTGATAGTAATAGTTATTCCGTATAGGTCAGTATTGGAAGACAACAAATAACATTTTGTACAAAGTAATGTATCTTCTGTTACGAAATGATGCATTGATGATCAATTCTCGATGAAATGCATGAACAGGGTGTACAAAGTAGGTCAGCAAATAAGCAGGTTAAAGTAGTTAATGACACATTGACTTCTGAACTTGTGAGATATAAGGAACTGGTCGGGGGTGTATGAACAAACGGGCTAAGTTTGAATTAGCTGATAAGGAAACGAAAGATTGATGACCAAAAGAGAATATTTATCTCAGACCGAAAATCGAAAAGAAAACTTCTTTAAAATCGAAACTCCATCTGCACAAATGCAACTTCGTTCTACTCTTAACATCATAAGATAGTAAGGGAGAAGCGATCATTTTGAAAAAAGGATTTTAAACAAAAAGAAGAACAAATTCATGAAGATTTTCAGACATTAAAACTAAAAGAAAAGGTTGCTGATAGATTTAATACAAACAAAGATCAGTCTGTTCCAAATGGTTCACATGATATGTAAACAAAATACATTTTATGATGAAAAGAACAAGTACGAAGCTAAAAATACCCGTTATATCTCACTCGAGCGAACAAGTCAGCAACCAGCCCCTCCTATAATGGTCCATGTATTAGTCATGTCCAAATCCATGCACAGTCTTGTTTGTGACCGACTCAAGGACACTCGGATAATGGCTGAGATAACTAGAAAAGAAGATGGAAAAATGAAAAGCCCTCTAATTTGTGTAAAATAAAGTTAGTATTTGCCCCCCCTAATTACTCGAAGGAGAACCTATCCTGTAACCATTTTGCTTCATCCACAAAGGAAATCTGCACCCCAGAACAGATATTTTGGTCCATAGATGAAAATGACAGGAAAAAAGGCTAGAGCTGAGAACCTACTCCGTTCCAAAACCGACTTTTAGCATTGACAGTGTATTCCACACCAATACTCCTGTCAAGCCTTGTCCCCAAAGTTCTTCCAACAAAAATTCAAGTGAAAGATAATCTTAATGTAGCTCACACAAGTTTTTACGGAATTTGACAAAACTTGTAAAAGAGAATCACCCCAACAGTGTTTAACAGAATGGGGGGGGGGGGAAAGAGGTTTTGAGCAAACAAAAAGATGTACCTCTCCTGAAGTTATTCCATTTTTTTCAAAACACTTAAAGAACACTTGCATGAGTTCAAACGGCCCTTCTTTAAAGAAGTTAAAGTAATGAAGAAAATTTTTGATCAAATGAAAGACGAAGGTGGACGCAGAAACTGTAAGACCATAGCAATGTGTGAAATTGTAAAGAAAAACCTTCTCAATTGAAAAATGAGAATCTGATTGCTAATTGTTTGGTCGAATCAACTGTTTTTAATGATGGGGAAAAATCACTGTCGTCTAATCTTGAAGCTGAGATGTCTAGATTTCATAAATGAGTCAAAACCTATTTCAAAACTTAAAAAGGGAAGTACCTAAATTTGCAATTAAAGTATCAACACTTCAAGAAAAGTTTTGATAATAACAAATCACAAACATCACAGGAACTCCCTGATTTTTAACTCATCACATCTTCTAAGACAAGAATCTCGAACATCAGATTCAAGAAAAAGACCACGTGATTAAGAGACTTGAAAGATTCTAGTTCCCTAATGTAAATGATAGAATTGTGAACCCTTATAATGCTAACGAGTCAACTGATCTTCGTGAACAAAATGAACAATTTAAGAGTAGAAATAAAAAGGTTAGCATCATTACAAGGAATTGTTTGAGTCTATTAAGATCACGCGTGCTAGCACTAATGAACAGACATCTTCCTTGTTAACACAGATTGAGGATCTAAAGGCTCAATTAGAAGGAAATTTGAAAGTTGCCACTAGAAGTTCTGTCAAAACAAAAGTTCTTGCGCCTGGCATGTATGCCATTGATGTTAAACCTATCCCTCATCCCCTTAAGAACAATAGGAGTGCTTATTTAAACTATATCAGCCATCTTAAGGAGAGTGTAGAAATAGTTAGGGAGATTATAGAGGGAAGCTAGAGTAGTTAAACCCCTGGATAAGCGACTTAACTATGCTTTTCAATACATTAAGACTATCTCAAAATTGCATAGAATGATGTGATTGGCACTTGCCCAATAAGTTTCAATGAAAGAGATAACAAGGCTTCCCACAACCCTGTAACTAGGAAAAAGCACTAACTTTTATAATAAACACAGAACTTCATCTAGTAACACACAGAAACACGAAGTGCACCAGAAAGTTCAACAGACTAATGTCCCCATGATTCATTCTACAGGAGTAAACAGTTCCACTGAAGCTAGCGGATCAACGCCTAGAAGCAATACAAAGAAAAATAGGATCCTGCCTGCTAAGACTAAGAAAGAAGAAAGTAGAAGACCAACCTAGGACAAATAAGTCAGTATGGACAAAAGTGAATCGGGTTGATTCTAGCATTAGCTCTAACGTGTTGCAATTAAATTCGGAATTCTAAACTGTGTGCAAAACTTGTAACAAATTTTGAACCTGCAAATCAGAAATGTGGTGTTTTGTTAATATCTGAGAATTCTATGAATGCTACCCCCAACAGTTAAAATTATCTTGAAATAAAGGGAAGCAAGATCTGGAAACCAAAGCAAATTGTCTGATAACTGTTTTGAACAATACCAGCAGGTTTGGAAACAACGGCAAACATTGCTAATTTGGTTATCAATGGAGTGATCCACATGGAAAGAAAGTTCGCCTTAGAAAAAACTTAATTATGGTTATCAATGGAGACCCACAAGAAAGAAATTTGCCTTAGGCGAACTGTGCCCTTTAACTAAGCTTTTTGTGCAATGTTCTATCATAACTGCTAACCCACCGAGGACTCCGAACAAAAATTGAGGAACTGAATTCCAAACTCTTGTAAAAAAAAAAATAGCAAGGTCTCCACACTTCGACTGTTTTCAAATGCAGGTCGTAACAGGTCATCCTAGTATCTGGACTCAGGTTGTACAAAACATAGACAGGTGAATCGTCAAGAGCTCAGACTGTGTGAAAAGTTCATCGGGTCAGTCAGATTCAGGAATGATCACTTCGGAGCTATCATGGGTTATGGAGATTATGTTATTGGTGACAGTGTGATCTCCAGAGTATACTACGTGGAGGGACTTGACACAATCTATTCTCTGTAGGGCAATTTTTATTCTGACATTGCAGTTGCCTTCAGAAAGCATTCTTGCTTTGTTCGTGATATTAAATGGTTAGACTTACTTAAAGGTAGTCGTCGCACAATTTTTGTACTCGATATCGATTGATATATGATGAAGTCTCTCCAATATGCTTTGTTTTTCCAAAGCTTCCAAGTCCAAATCATGGCTGTCTGCCTCGTAGTTGAAACCATTTAAACTTCGGCACCTTCAATGATCTTGCTCGAAAAGATCTGGTATTAGAGGTCTACCAAGATTGAAGTGATTGAAATAGATCACTTTGCTCAGTCCTGTCAACTTGAAAAGCAAGAAGTTCTCACCACAAACCAAAATCTGATAACACAAATATGGAAGTTCTTTATACTTCACATGATCTGTGTGGTCCAATGAAGAGTCCAGAGTATTATGGGAAGAAATACATTTTTCATCGTTGGATGACTATTCAAGATTCACATGGGTATAGTTTTTGAAGATCAAAGGATGAAACTCCCAGAGTTTGTCCTCAACTTCTTAAGCAAAACCGTTGGTCTCAACTAAACAGTCAGATACATCCCGAACAGATAATGGAACGGAATTCGTCAACTCAAGTTATGTCTAAATAATATGAAGGAGGGGCCATATTTTATCAAAATCTGTTCCGAGAACTCCTAACAAAATGGCGTTGCCGAAAGACCGAAATCGTACCATTGTGGAAGCAGCATGTACAATGCTGATATTCCTCAAAAGCACCGATGTTTTTACAACCCAAACCGACCTTAATTTCATACTCGTCACAAAACAAAACCCTATTTATATCTTGTACATGGAATAAAGAAGCCTGATTCTTACTTTCTCCAGGATTGGTGCCCTATCTATCCTACAAATGATTAGCGAAGATCTAGGAAAAATGCAAGCTAAAGCTGACATTGGGAATTTACGTTGGTTATGCTCCTAGCAGGAAGGGCTATAGAATCAACAACAAGAGAACTCGTACGATTAATGGAAACAATCACGTCACCGCTTCCAATGAGATTCATTAGTACGATAGCGAACTCCTGTAAACGCATCAGTTCAGGACCCGAGCCTATCATGATTTGACCCCTGGACAACTCATTCAGGGCCGCCCATCAGGCCTGTACCCTGCCAACTACATACATTCCACCAACAATAAAGATCTAGAGATTTATTCCAACAAATGTTCGATGAATACTTGATCAAATCTACAGATATGTAAACCAGTCCCCTACGCTACTATTGTTAACGCTCTAATTGTTTCTACAAAAATACATCGTTTTCAACAAAACGATTGCTCAAGAATGCACCTTTTTACAAGTCATTCAGTGTCATCACTACAAGTGCATCCTCCATCTTTCCACAAGAGTTGCATCTGGACCACTATCGAAGACAACCTCAACTACTCCAGCTGACCTTCCTCCCTCAGTTAACCCGTTGCAGGAGAACCTAGTTCCTGAACAGTCAACATCAAGATGTTAGTTTAGCTGAAAACCCAACCAAGTACTCAACAACCAATCTATCAAAGATGGACCAAATATCACCCTCTTGAACACCGATGGCAATCCCTACTCATCCTTTATCTACCAAGAACAAACATTAGCATCTAAATGCTTTATGGTGCTGTTTCCTCCATACTGAACTGTCCAAAAAGTCGAACCCAAGAACTTCAAATGGCCGTGATAGGAAGACTGCTGGTTTCAGCATGGCAAATGGAAATTCACGAATTTGATCGACCTTAAAGTATGTGAATTAGTACCAATCGCCCAATCTATGTCATGGTTTATCGCTCTCAAGTGATCTACAAAGTAAAGCTTGATGAATATAGGTATGGTACTGAAAAACAAAGCTCGTTAGTTGCAAGAGTGATATCCATCAAGGAAGAGTATTGAATTTTGAAGAAATCGTTTTTGAGCCTCCAGTTGCACGGACCGAGGTGCCGTGCTCATTTAAACTATGTCAAACATCTTAAGGAGAGTGTAGAAACGGTTAGGGAGATTGTAGAGGAAGCTAGAGTAGTTAAACCACTAGATAGTTCACTTAACTATGCTTGCCAATACACTAAGTTATCTCAGGAATTGTTAGAATGTGTGATTGGCACTTGCCCAAAAAGTTTCAATGAAAGAGATAACAAGGCTCCCTCTACCCCTGTTACTAGGAAAAAGCAAGTTACTTTTAGTGATGCACCAGGAACCTCATCTAGCAACACACAGAAACACGAAGTGCACCAAAAGGTTCAACAAACTAATGTCCATGTGATTCATTCTACAGGAGTAAACACTTCCACTGAAGCAAGCGGATCAAAGCCTAGAGGCAATACAAAGAAAAATAGGATCCCGCCTGCTAAGACTGAGAATAAGAAGAAAGTAGAAGTCCACCCTAGGACAAATAAGTCAGTATGGACAAAAGTGAATCGGGTTGATTCTAGCATTAGCTCTAAGCGTGTTGTAATTAATTCGAATTCTGAATCTGTGTGCAAAACGTGTAACAAATGTTTAAACTCTGCAAATCATGAAATGTGTGTTGTTAATATTTTGAGCTCTGTGAATGCTACCCCCACTGTTAAAATTGTCTTGAATAAAGGGAAGCAGATCTGGAAACCAAAAGGCAAACTGTCTGATAACAGTTTAAACAAGACCAAGCAGATCTGGAAACCAAAAGGCAAACTATCTGATAACAGTTTGAACAAGACCAAGCAGGTTTGGAAAGCAACGGGAAAACTCTTTGCTAATGTTGGTTATCAATGGAGATCCACAGGAAAGAAAGTCGCCTTAGGAAAACTTAATTGTGGTTATCAATGGAGACCCACAGGAAAGAAATTCACCTTAGGAAAACTTAATTGTGGTTATCAATGGAGACCCACAGGAAAGAAATTTGCCTTAGGAGAACTGTGCCCTTTAACTAGGCTTCCTGTGACATGTACTACTATTTCAGCTAACCAACAGGACCCCAACACAAATTGGGGATCCGAAATTCCAAACCCTCCAAATTCGACTGTTTTCAAATGCAGGTGGTACAGATCATCCTTCGGTATCTGGACTCAAGCTGTTCAAAACTCAATTTAGAGGAAGAAATGAATGGCTCCTGTACGCATCAGTTCAGGACCCGAGCCTAATATGATGTTTGGACAAAACAGTTCAAGCCTCGTTCTTCATCAAATGATGTCTGGTCAAAAAAGTTTAGGCCTCGCTCCTCAATGTCTTAAGATGTTTGAACACATCAGTTCAAGCCTCGGTCTTCATTGTCAAATGATGTTTGGACAAAACAGTTCAAGCCTCGTTCTTCATTAAATGACGTCTATTCAAAAAAGTTCTGGCCTCGCTCCTCAATGTCTTAAGATGTTTGAACCTGCTCAATAGACCACCAGAAAACTCCCAGTAGTTGAAGTTAAGAGGAAAGGCAGTGCTACAGATGTACAAGCTGCAAAGTCACTTCTGGAACTGCATAAGCCAAAGAAACAACGTACCATAGATTAATGCATATTCCAGAGGTGGATTATAGCATCTTCACAAAGATGGTTCGTGAAACTCTATCTCATGCAGATGCTGAATCTGGTGGTAATTCAGAAAAGATAAACAGTGAGACTGATACTGAAATTCTAAATGTTAGTGACGAACAAGGTTAGGAAGCTTCTAAAAATAGTGGCTCTGAAGGAATGAACTATTGAACTTGATGAATACCAAGTTGGATCAAACTCTAAACAAAGTCATGTGGCTCTTGTTGGACCAAACCCTGAGCACATGCATGATGTCTTCCTTGCTACTAATTACCCTAAGGTACATGAAAGCTTGAAGCATACTACTAAGGAACATGTCCACCCGGCGAATCCACCGAGCTCATCCAGAACCCTTTCATCACTGAAGAATCTTGAGGATTCATGAGTGGGAAGCAGATGATGAAGAAATGGATTATGTACATGTTGGGAAAATAGATTGTAATAGACTTAATACTGGTAGTATAACAGTTAAGTCTAGTAGTAATAGTTAGTTCTGTTAGTATTGAGTTAATACTAGCAGTACTAAGTTAAGTCTGGTAGTACTAAGTTAGTACTGGTAGTCTTAGCAGTACTAAGTTAGTACTGGTAGTCTTAGCAGTACTAAAGTTAGTACTGGTCATAGTTAATTCGGTTTATAGTTAAGTCTGTTTATAAAACAGAATAATAATAGTTATCTTAGAGATATCTTAGGAGATATCTTAGGAAAGGATATGTATTATCCTTTCACACGGTTGTAAAGCCCATTAGGGTTTCCTTAGTGTATAAGAGGAACCCTAAGGCACAATGTTATGTACAACAACGATTTGAGAAATATATAGAAGCATAGAGCTTTATAGTAAATTAGTATTGTTGTTTCTTCTTTACTCTTGTGTTAAGATTCCGCATTAACACTTGATAATTCATAGTTAGTGTCTCTCATATAGTTAATTTGGATTTATCCAAGTTGTCTATCGTCTTACAAAGGCTAGTCAGATCCTAAACAAAGGACCTACAATACATTTCTGTGCATAACCCGTGCCTTATCGTAAAGGAAAATACACGTTTCAGTGCATTTATCCTTAGCAATGAAAAGAGAAGTCTTTTCGGTCTTGAGCTACTATAACAAAATATTCAAAGTTGTGAGCTCATGACAATGGTTTGAAATTACTTTAGATTGCAACCCGGTTCTCATTAGAAGGAAAGATTGTTGTCTTAAAGACAACTGTTCCTAACAACGGGTAATTAATTTTGCTCGGGCATGGATTACTTTATATCCATGCAACTTGGGATTAATGTACGTTTCAGTGCATTTTTCTTAATTCGGAAGAGAAGTCTTCCTGTTTGATAACCAAATAATTTTTCTTAATTGATTCTTCAAAATTATTTGTGTTAACCACGGTGGTAAAAGTGTTGTTTGAAAATCAATCCGGACAATTTGACACTCAATCAATGACTACAACTCTTTTAATAGAAAACGGGTCATCAATTGAAGGGGATAGTGTTTTTCAAATTTAATGTCTAGGTGCCGATTGGAAAGTGTTATCATGTCTTGGATCTTCAAAAGAAGCAAAGGAACCCAATCTTCAGATCTCTATGGATACTCTACATAACACAAACTTCTTCAGAGCTCTCACTGCATCAGCTGATATTCCTTCTAGCGTTTCAGAGACAACTGATACAACATCAACACTTCAACCACCACCACCTCCACTACAAAAACCTACAGTTCATCGAGATATTTGGTAGAAAGTTAAAGATCTGAAGAAACATCAAAAATCTCGAATGCGTCATTAGTGGAAGGCTCAGAGATATTTTTATAAGAATTGACGGTTATTGAACATTTGATAACCAATAAAAATTATTGAAGTGTTATAAAATATTTTTATAATTAACACTTAGACTGATTTTTCAAATCAATTTTCTCTTTATTGCTAACTGTTTCATTACAGGATCATTTAAAGATGGAAATGGAGATGGAGATACCCAGTTCCAGTAATGTCAAGTTAATAACCGAATGCTCGAACACGACCTACACTTGTTATGAAGTTATGAAAGATCTCATAAAGGTGTCAAAGCTTCCGCAAACTCTGATATCATATTCTTCTTCACAAGTGCACAAGATGGCAATAGATTACTAGATGATGAGAGATTACGTTTAGATGATGATCTCAAGAAAGCTAATGATCACAATCAAAACAAGTCAAAGTGAACAAGCTCAATTGTTATCTAAAGATCACTACAACAAAGTACTAGATGTAACATGAAGAATCAAAAGACTACAAGCTGTAAGAGCTTAAGTCTAGTGTTTTCAAGGGTGACCTCCCTTAGGGGGAGATTGTTAGATATGAGTAAAAGACTCGGTCACCCCGTATATTTATTGTTTATAATAGTTCGTAGTTTAATAGTTAATCGTATGTCTTTCGGTTTTAAGCCGGGTACTAATACCCGGTATTTTGTAAAAACTATATAAGCCTCTTCCAACTTTAGAAGAGGCAAGCTAGTCAATAATCATTTCACTTTAAACACATACTCTCTCTCTCTTTAAAACATCTCTCTATGTGTTTCTCTCTCTAGAAACTAGCCCAATCACAAGAATCATCACCCGTGTTATGAATTAAATGATCGTACATAGTGGCATGAAGGACTTTCTTGGATGGACAAAGAAAAGTAGTTATAGTTAAGGTTTCAACCTTGTTCTCTATAACGTTGCTCTAATACCAAATCTGTAACACCCCCATTTTTACATATAGCAGCGGAAGCTAATCTGGGGTATTACTTCAAGGTACAACAGTCATAATCATAGAAAACGAATCAAAAAGAGTCGTTTTTGAAAATTTAGTTATCATTCATTATTTCTTCAGAGTTTTTACAAACGAGAGGTCCCAAAATCTAAAATACAAAGTTTGAATGATAACGGTTTTGCCATCTTCAAGTCCTCGCCACTCCGTGCCATAGGTTGCTTAGTTACCTGAGATAAAACATGCTAAAAAGTCAACACAAAGGTTGAGTGATATTCATAGGTTTAAGTTAAATAATTTGAATGCAAATTCGATATTGGGTTACGTTGTTATACACCCGTTATAAAACAAATATTATTGCCATTAGCTCATGAATCCGAAGCCTTGGGATATGTTTGATACGTTATAGCCCCAACGGGTGCCTTTGCCAAAACACCCGCAGTTATATTCTAATGATGTGCAATTGGTTACCGGTATGACTGGGTACACCAACGGGGAGTCCAACCCAAATAGATCTATTCACAACATTCGCGCTCACTCCGTAGAGTAATTAACGGTTCATGATATTGGGGACTTAAAGGCAAATAGTTACTTAGGCAATAATAAATCGGAATAGCATACATAAAACAATTGCATTCATGGTTTATAGCATGTATCCCCCTCGCGGGTTTATAAAACATTTGAAATATTGAAATGCGAGGCTATGAACTCACCTTAACAGTATAGGGAAATTTGATTGATAGCAAAGGTATATGGAATGAAAGAAACGGCTTCGTCACACACAACCTGGGGTAATATGTCAAGTCTTAGTTTGATTGTTATGTTTCAAATCTTTATAAAGTATAATGTATATCTTTGATTGAATTATTATAGAGTATTGTATCACCGTTCGGGCCATCATAAGTCAGAGGTCATTCAGTAAACGTTTGAGGAGCTAGGGCACTTTAAATCGTAAACCCAACAACTCTGTCAGAACGTAATACCAAGATGAAACCTCTTAATATGAAGCTCCCTAGTATTGTGATACAATATAGATTCGGGATATAATTTATAAAGCACATCGATGATGAATTATATAATAGTTATAACATAATCGGTTTTAAACGTTTTGCTCAATAACTGGAAATGTTAAGCACGACAAGCGTTAATTAAAGTTATGTTTTGTAAGGTTTTGAATACATTTTTATATTTTTCCAAATGTTACATTTTAGACCCTTGAGAATGAAAAATGGCAAAATATACCCTTGGAGTTTGCACTTTTACGAGTTTGGTCCTTTTAGTTTAAAAGATGTACAAAGTAAACCTTGCACTTTGGAAAGTAACATAATAGACCCTTATAGTTATAAATTTGATAAAATGACATTTTTAGTCCTTTTAGTTATAAGTCTCAGAAAGTTACCATATATACCCTTTTGCATGAAAAATGTATCGTTTTTAGTTCAAAATCCATAATAATGATATTTCTCAAATATGAAAAGTAATTAACAGGTTATAGCTTATTAATATAAGCTAAAATATGAAGATTTAACATAACAAAAGTTCAAAATAACGATTCGTTAAGCTAGGAAGCAAAACGGGACATATTAGGGTTTTAAAACGTAAACGCGCGGGCTTTAAGTTCAAATTCCTTCAAGACTTGATAAAGTTGTTATATTAACATTATTTAAGCATGTTAGGATAGATTATAACAATATTTAACCATCATAACATTTAGTTTTAAGAATAACATAAAATTAGGGTTTCTGGTGTACGGTTTTGGATCAAAATGGAACATGAGTATGAATTGAGTTATAAAACTTTAACAAGAGTATATTTAGGATCATATGAACATTATAAGAGTGTAGGATCAGGTATTAAGATCATATAACCTGGGTTTGAGCTTATAGCTTGGAAACGAGTTGAAATCAGGACTTTTAGCTTCGTACGCCTAGAATAACGACTCCCGGGCTTCTTTTCTTGATTTCTTTTGCTTCACTTCTGTTATTGAGACTTCTTAGGACCTATCAGGATCTTATTTGAGTAAAGGATTTCTGCTATTAAGGGTTATAGAGGAAGAAGTGGGGGATGAGTTAGAATGAGGGGTTTATGGTCCTATATAGTCAAAATCCCCCTTGGTGACCAAGGAAGCTTTAAGGCCAGGTTTGGACATGTATGAGGGTTAGAGGGTGATGTGTAGAATCTATGTGATGAGTTTCTAGAGCTAGAAACTAGCTTAAGGGTGTTGGCTTATTCTTGTGATGCCACGGGTAAAAGAGAGACAAAGAGGGGTGATGTGGAGCTTTCTTAGCCAAAAATGGTGAAGATATTTGTTGGGAGCTACTTGTAAGATGCTTTAGGGATGGAGGTGCTTGTCATTGAGATGCTTGGTTGCAAAAAGATTAGTCAAAATGGGTAGAAATGCAAAAATGGGGGTCGCGGGTTCATTAGGGCTCCTTTAGGGTTTTTGAGCTTGGAATTCGAGTACATTGATGGTATAAGTGTGGTTTAATGTTTGTAAGGTTTGTAATAAGGGTTATTAATAAGATTTGATAGGTGGTTCAGGTTTAAAATGGGTGAAAACGAGTAAACGAGTCAAAAGTTCAAGTTAGGGTTCAATTAGGGTTTCTTGGATTTAATTCGCATACGTTTAAAGTAAAATGATGAAATGATGATAGAGTATGATTGATAATGTTGTAAATTAAGTTATTACAACTTATTTGAGTAATGGTTTGGGTTTATGATGGATAAAAATCAAGAAATGGGTCATGGTTTAGAAACTAGCTCGATTTTAGGGTTTAGGGTTTTGAGTGTAAAAATGTGTGAGAGAGCTTATGAGTAGAATAATTAGGGTTTATACATTGTATATTGAGTGTAGTAGCTTGTATGAAAATGGTGGTGAAGAAACTAGAATGAAAACAGAGATAAAACGACTATTTTGGAGATCATGCTTAGTGAGTTGTATATTGAGCTTTTAAAGACTTGTACCTTGACTTGGAGAGATTTTATATTTCAAATGAGATGTTATATTACTTGTACATATGATTTAGTAGCTTGTGCATTCACTTTAGATATTAATCTTTCATGAAATTTGGGTTTAGAGGCATATGATAACGGTTTAAAGCCTGTTTAGATATAATGTTGCAAATGGTACATTATATGAGTAATGTACTTTGTAATAATCATATTATGATATTGACTTGACATAACATGATGTTTGCTTGACATATATGAAGATAGGATTGTCATAGATAGGTTGCGTGAGCTCGTTAACTTTAGTTTTGCAAGCTATGTTGTATATTGAGATATTGGTAATGCAAATAATGTAATAAAGTGAAAAATTTCACCGAAAAAGGTGGTTCATATATATAGATAGATAGTACATTGCATCTAACTCAATAGATGGATATTTACATTGATGAAAATTTGCTGGTTGTTATATATACTAAGGCTCGAAAAGCTCTTGAGCGCTCGAGCCGAGCTATCAAAAGCTCGAGCTCGGCTCATTATATGTTTTGAGCCAGTTTATTGGGCTTGATCTCGATAAAAGCTCGGCTCGGTCGAGTCGAGGTTGAACTCGAGCTCGAGTTGCTTGATAAAAGCTTGGCTCGTTTGCACCCCTACTTATATGTGATATTCTATAAGACTGGTTAATATATGCAAAAGACTTTTTGAAACTCTAAACGGACTAATACTTAAAGTAAAACTTGTTTTCTTTAAACCAAAAGATTCTTGCGAGTTTATATGTCATACGGGTATGGTTATCTATAATGTTGCGCTCAGAAACGTGACTTCCTATGACGAACTTACTCAAATCTTGGTTTAAATTTGTCTATTAAATTACACACATAATTACTAACTCCTAGTGACCTACTATGTGGTATTTGTAAAACTTGTTTTTAAACAAATAAATACAGACATTAAACTATGAAACTTGTTTTCTTGAAATTTTAAGTTTTTATGCTCTTATCAATGATGAATCACTATTGACCATGGCCTTTTTGACCATGGCTTTAATGGGTTTCTAGGGTTTAATTAACCTTGAATCTTTTCCCATACCACTACATGCTTTGGCATATGAGGAAATTATTAGAAGAACTTGTGTCTTCGAACACATACAAGAGTACAATATACGGTTTGGTCAATTTTTAATGTTTTCCCGCGATATTAGCACATCTAAAAATAAGTTAACAAAATATTTTTCTTAACTTGTGATACAAAGATATTTTGCATGCTTCTTTGTACATGTTTTGACACGTGTTTTTATAAATTTATGTGTATACCCCTATGTAAAATTTTATGTCTATGCCAGCCAAACTAAGAACACGTGCACTTGGTTTGACCTCTTTGGTCAGACCTTAGGGCCATTCCAACCCATGGCAAATTTTTTCTATAGGTCAGATCTATGTTAATTTTTGCATGTTCTTATTTGGTTGACATAAATCGAGTATGCTTGGTCAGACCTTGGACCCGAGGCATAATATGAGACAAAACATGTACATGACATTACTATATGAGTTACTAAAGTCATGTGTCTCATAATATAAGAGTTGTATTTCAATGCAATTAACGCACACCGATTACCTCTTGCCCTATTTGTTTACACACTGGTCAGACCTCCGGTAATAAGTGGGAGGTCAAGTTGGATCTTAGTATTATTAGTAATTAATTGGGTAGTTAATTCTTTTAAGTATTTAAATATCAAAAATACTAAAATTAAACTTTCTATGTTCTGATTAATTATGTTATTACAACAGAATTCGTAAACAAAAGTTTGTTTTCTTAAAGACACAAATATAGTCTCTTTTCCTGGTAAGAAGAGTGAGACTTACTCATATCTCTTCTCCTTGCTTGACAAAACTAAGATAGGATTACAATTGAAATTTTCTCATTATATTTAAATTCACTAAAAATCTTTCATTACCCTTTTTCGGTTATGAAATAATTAAAACATAAAATACTTTGTGTAACTAGAGAACATTTTCTCTATAGCTACCAAAATAATAACATCTTGCACTTGTCAAGACGATGTATGAGTTTTAAATGTTAATAAGAGGAATTCTCAATAAACCACAACGAGTAAAGAAAATTACTAGAATGTCTTCTAGGTATTTTTGCTTGACTCACTTCATTCCTTATAGTGCTAAACCCCCTTGTGGCTATGCAGACCGATTAAGGAGGAATTGCATACTAAATGTTCAAGTTAATGAAGGCATGAATGGCTAGTCTCTCATCTACATAAGTAGAACTTCATATACTCTGTTCAATACATAAGTACATTGCTACTTGTAGGCATTCTAAGAGAGTAGGAAAGTAAATAAATCGCTATTTGCTTTCTACTGGTGATGTAACACTTACAATATTGACAAATCCAGTGGGAGATTTGCGTTTTATTACTAAAAAGACATTCAAGTAATGTTGTCAAATTCAGTGAGAGCTATAAGCTTTATTCCTTGTTAGTTGCCCATATTATTTCTAGCTTTCTTTGAAATAATTCATGACATTCCGAATATGAACTACTGTAGTTTTAAGGAAAATTGCATTTTATTTCAAAGATAACACATTGCCTTTTTGATGTTGCTTTCCGAAACGTTATCTATAGAATAATAATCCACAATTCCTTATTAAACGTTATGGTTTGAAATCTACTTGTAATATCTATGACACTATCGTATTGTTTTAAATAATCTTGTGCTATACACAAGTGGGAGAAATCTTAAGTGTGTGCAAGGAACAACATATAACAATATGATTATTGGTTTCTCTTGATCGCAAGGTAAGGAAGCTAATAATTCTACTAGGACTTAAACACACAAGATGTTTGTTGCCAATTATATTTAAAAGTCAAGATATATTGTAAAGCTACTTCAGCACATTGACTACATGTTTTAGTCAATATAATTACGATTCGATCATAAAATTATAATTAAGAAGTATTAAATTAACTTGAAATTACTATTGAACTCAAGAGTTTGCGTTTATAACTACTTTAGTTACTATAATTATGTTTTCTAGTTAAGACATAAATATAAAGTCCTTGAATTTATCAATGACTTATAAATAAAGTAAGTAAAAACTTGTTGTGTCTAACACATAAACATGATGTCCTTGAATTATTCAAAGACTTGTAACATATACTTGACATGTTCTGTTTTCTTGAAACACATAAACATAGAGTTATTGTAATATTTAAAGAAATATACGTTATATCATGCACTTGGTTTTATAATACTTTGTATTCAATATGGCTCGACCTTATTAGTAAGTATTTGACCTAAAGAGAATTAAGTTATCCAAGGAATTCTGATGTAGTCTTACAATTCCAATACTCATAGAACACTACATAATTATGGTATGTCTAATGCGTTGAAACAAACTATATTCACATTGTTTAATTTCTGATAACTTTAATTACTCTACCTCCAAAATCTATCAAGGTTAGAAATTTGCGTGTGTCATGGATATACTCAATATAGTTCTAACCTAGAAGGTATGCAAGACATTATCTAATTTATGGATTGGGTGAAATCCCATTATGTCCTGATTAATGTTCTGAAATTTGTTAATATCTTATGAAGCATATTATTAACAAGCTAGAGATGAGAACTATAAAATGTGTTTTGAATTTTCCATTAAGAACAATTTATTGTTACTTAAATACTTAGTATTTAGAGAATTGACTCTACTTACAAAAGTAAGTGGGAGTATTTATAGATCTTGAAGATATTCAAAAACAAAATACATAACCTTTTGAATTTACTTGCTGATGTCATACTAAGGTTAAATATAAAAATGTCAAACCAAAGTATAATGTAACTCTCATTCATAAATTCGCAAGGATGCCTCATCAGTGGAATGATATTTTAATATCAATGCTGAGGAATATAAGTTAGAGGGTTATAGTAAACCTGCTAACTAATAAGATGAATTATCACATCTTAAATCTGATAAATGTCTTAGAACTATGAATGATAAGATGCAGTCCTTAAAAGACAATCAATGTTTTAAGCTTGATTAATCTTTCACCAAACAATTAAACCGTGAGGTTAGAATGAGTTTATTTCGAAGAAAAACTCATAAGGACAAAACTGTATACATATTAATGCATGACTTATGATAAGAGTTTTTAATCTTACTCAAGCAATTGACTGTGATTAAATTTTATTTTCTACATGCATTAATTATTTAAAGATGATTCATTGTAATACATATGCTCATGAATATGAAATATGACAATTAGGTTTCATAACTCTTTTCTCAATGATTACCTTTGCGAGGAGGTGTGTAATCGAAAAGGGTTATGCGTTTAAAATAATCTTTATAAAGCATACAAGATAAGAGAATCTAAATGTGGATTAGATCATGCATCTAGGAGCTGAAATCTTAAGTTTAATTACAATATGATTTTTGATTAAATTAAGATAACTCCTGAGTACACCTGACATCAAGTGGGAGCATTATGTTTTTTCCTTAAAATTCATATGTGTGTAAACATATTGAAAGCAATCATTCCAACTAAGCAAGAATGTTAATCCTTAAGATTGGAATGAAACTTCACTTGGGAAATTAGGAAATAAAACAAACGACCTTGAAATGAATGTTTATTAAAATAAACATAGGCGGTGATTAAGTCCAACACAATGAAATATATCATTGCGGCAGTCTTAAATGATATATTTCACTTAAGATAATTTAAGAAATGAATGGAAACCTTGTGTTTTTAACTAAGGATTCATCATATATATATATATATATATATATATATATATATATATATATATATATATATATATATATATATATATTATGAATGGGGCTGGTTATTACATTTGCATGAGAGCAAGATGAGCTAACAACAACAGTATCTAATTGAGAGTATTTAGATGACTGTTAACAATAATATCTAATTAAGAGTGATTTAGATGACTATTAAAATAAACGGTTACGAATAATAAGGCATAGTTTTGTTTGTGTACACTGATGCTAGAGGATAACCAACACTAGTTAAAGTAGGATTTCATCATTTATGATAAATCTGCTAACTAGATATGCTCAACTAAGAGCATTATTGCAATACACATTAAAGAATGAGAATACTTTACATTTTAAGAAACTATAAAGATGATTGTCTTAGATAGGTATGTTGTTGACTTCAAATACCCTATAAAAGGTATTATGATATTTCTATACTATGATACTTGCTATAGTATGCAAATGTATAATACGACACTCATCATATAATTCAAATCCTTTATAATTTGTGAATTTGAAACAAGTATTCAGAAAGTTTACTTAGATGACAATTTAGTTTTCTTGCAAAGAAAAAGTTGAGAATGTTAAAAATATTAGACTTCAACTTACTAATTAGTCTTATACATATCTGTTTTTAGTATTTGGATAATGGAACTAAAAGCAGTTGTATTATGATAATGGATTGATATACCCGGTATGATCGTTTTCATTTATACTACTGTGTTTTATTTTTGCATGTTTAATCCTTGAATAATTTTATTATTCTAAATATGTCCATTGTCGGTTAACAATTTAGGAATATTGTTACAGTAAGACAAATGTGAGTGTTTGGTTATACATTTTGAATCTGTGGATTGTTCCCACCAAACTCACATGTTATTCACAAGGGATGCATATTGGACACCACAACCTTCGAATATTTACTTTTGGATCCTTATCATGAGTAAGATATTGAATATGGTTAAATAAGTCATCCTTAGACTTGAGATACAAAGAAGTTCTGCATGTGTGGATATCACTTTTTAATTATAAGTCAAACGCTATCCTGAAAAAGGTAGTTATAAAGGCTATTCTTGAAAGTGATGTGAAGCAGCATCCACAACACTTGTAGTCAATAAAGAATTTGTTCCTCTAATTGTCTAATTGTAGTATGATACCATTGGCGCCTCTCCAGAATTAATCAGATAATTGTATAGCCGTACCTAAAGGGTAATTTAAGATTATTCTTAATTACATTTGGTATATCTGAATTAACTTCTATAACGAGAAACTAAATAGTTAAACTATATGGAATGAGTTAGGATCCATATCCATGGTTTAACGATATCTGTAACAAAGAGATAATGATAACAAGTAATATATAACCATTGTGTTGAAAGTTTTTCTTGAAACAACATCTCAAGTATTTCTAGTTTATGACAACGAGAGTGTTGCTAGACGTTTTCATTGTTGGTATAAATAGGATCTGCTACTCCAACTCCTAAGGGGGAGCTGTTGGGATATGGTAGCTGGATTTGCATGTTATACAACTAAGAAGTGCGTAAGCCTATTGGGCGCACACACGTTAAGACACGAAGAGTATGTTTATTAAACATTGATATATTTATTTATTATTGAAGGTTTAATATACTTCACGAAATATATTTAATGGATTGTTAGTTTTACCGTTAGACGTTATAAACTAATGAATGCACGTTAAATAAAAAGAGAAGGACTAAAGTGTCAGTTTTGGAAAGTGTGAGATTGCTAGACAATAACTTGGAGTAAGGAACGAGTTTTTGTTGATGGTTTGAGAACTATATAAACACCCTTAATCCCTCACTAATAGAAGGTCAGATCATACCTTAAAACCGTTCCCCACAATATCACACGGTGCATAAAAGTAAACAATTACTATGTCCTACTTGGTTTTCTTTTCTTTTAATAGGATTTGACAAAAAGAAAACTATAACATATAGTTTGCATGTGTATATGTATATATTATGTATGCATGTATCTTTGACATGCATGCAATATATTATATATTACATCTACTATTTCTTTTCCTTCCAATCGATACACGATCGAACGCAATACCACTTGGGTATTTGATCATGTTTTGGTACAACTAAGAACACAAGTTTGTTTGGTTGTTTATGTGTGGTACAATGGACGTGGCTTTGAATCCCATGGTGGTCAGTTTCGTTGTTTTTCTCTTTTGTTTTTGGTTCGATCCAAACGCATACCAGTTGGTATTTGGATCAGATCTAGAACTAGTATTAAACATAAGTTATTTTGGAAATCATGAAGTAACGACTAGCATGGTAGCGTGCTTGTTTGACGTGTTGTATGAGCAACCGTAGAGGTGGTAATTTAATCATTAAATATTTCAAGATCAAGATTCTCATTTATTGATTTTATATCATTAAACATAAAGGTTAATATCACTTACTTTATTTGTGTGTTAATTCTTAATATCAAACTAGATCCATCCGTTGCGTACTCTTAGTTAATTGGTTAACTAGTTTGTAAAATCCTAACAAAAAGTATGCTACCGAGATCCTTGACCGGCCTCATATGCTAAACATGCAACATGTGTAGAAGCTCATACTGAGTAGACACTGAGTCCAAACTCAACCAGATAGCGTGATAACTAGTAGATGACCCCAATGTACAAATATTTATCTTATCAAAAGCTTTGTTGTCCACTGAGTCTAAACTCAACCAGCTAACAACGTAATAACTAGTAGATGACCCCAGTGTACAAATATTCATGTTATCAAAATCTTTGTTATCTTTATTACAATTAAAGATGTTAATTAGTTAGTTCGCAATATTGAAACCTTTGTGTGATTAACTTATTATTATAACTTACTAGCCATTCTTAGGAGGGTTAATGTGTCTTAGACAATAATAAGGGGTTTAATTGTATTTAGTTTAAATAAAGTTTAGGATTCTACTTAGATTAGGAAACTAATTACTTGGCTCTATGATATGGAATTTATATCCCATAGGGATTATACCTCTTCATCTCTAAAAATAGAGATGGGGGTAGGGCCGGATTTTGGGGTGTGCAGGTTGCTCAACCACACAAGGCCTTAAATTTTTAGGGGCCTCTGATGCTATGACAAGGAGGCTGATTTTTATTCTGGGTTTTGGTTAAATCTCATATGTATTCTAAAACTTAAGATTTGGCATTATGTAAGAACCAAAAGAAACAGGGTCATAGATATGGCGCAGTAGCTGAAGGAGATGATAAATGTAGAGAATGAGATGATAAATGTGGAAATGTTCACTTTATACCCTGAGCTTTACAAATTGTACACCATTATTCTCATATTTTGGTTTAATCTAAAATAAGTACAAACAGAGTAACAAAAGTTACAATTTCAACTCAAATTTTTATGAAATGGTTAAAATGAGTCCACTTTGATTTATTTATGAATATTTTTATACATATTCTAAAGAAACCTTTTACTAGTGGTTTAAGAAACTTAATGTGCTGATATAGACAATTCGATGTAATAATACACGGTTGGTTTTCTGTTTTAGAACACTTGCCTTTTTCTATACTTGTCTTTACATATTTAAGTTTTTTGTGCTGCTTGAAAGGCCTATATTGTCAAAATGGCACAAGGCCTCTAGAATTTACAAGACGACCCTAATGAGGGGGATGCTAGTTGGTAATTCTCACAACGACTATAGAGTATGTTTCCATTCTCAGGGAGAGAACAGAGAGTGGCCTTCTCTCTAGATAAGAGAACACATTATGGCTTGGACAATTTCAAAGGAAATGGTCCAATATTTATATGGATGCGTTTGGCTCAAGATGGTGCACGTGGTGGGAATCCAAGGGTGGACAAGGATGACACGTGACATGCCATCCTTGGTTCTATTATGTTCATGGACTGCTCCACGAACGCTTGCATGTTCTAAGTGTAATGTTGGAAGCACTACCTCACAATCGAATGAGGTAGTGACACGTGTTGTCTGATGAAACGGTCCTTGGCATAAGATCCCAGGGTGGTTGTGTCCTGGACGCGTTGTACAAGCTTGATTTTACCAGTGCAAGGCCTGCAAATTTGCTTCCCAGGCAGGCTGTAGCCGTTCCTAGCTTTGTTTAGGATCGACATTGGGTCTTTTGTGAGCGTATGGGCTTTAGCCAATTGGTCTAAAGCTTCCATACGCTATCAACTCACTTCACGAAAACGTCCAAAAGAGGAACATCACAATTGAAAAGGTCGCATCCGAAGATAATATGATTGTTATTCTAACAAAACCTTTACAACGTGAAACATTAAATTATCTTAGATTAGGGCTCAGAATGACAAAACATAAGGAATAAAATAGTTATTTAAATTGGTTTTTAAATTAAACTTTAATTAAAAATCTTTAAACCAACAAAGATTGAGTGGGACCTACTCTTGACAAAAAGTTTACTCGAATCCGTAAACCACCTACACTTCTAAAAAATAACATCAAATCTTTTCCTCTCTTATCGCTTGGTGATATTCGGCCGACCAAGATCAAACAAACCAACCAACCATCAAAGTTGTATTCCAAGGTTAAGATTAATGATTTTGGTTTTGTATGGGTAACAGTTTTCTCGATTTCAAGGTCCATATTTTTATCTAAGGAAGGTGGTAAGCTTTTTGTTAGTTTGTTGGACCTCATATAGGTCACAAATTTCTTGCTCGATTGAATAAACTACTAGCATATATTTGTGCAGGTGACTAGCATCTCTATAACAGGTTTTAATCTATATAAAACCATAAAAGGGGGATGAATACAGTTTCTTTACTTCTTCGAAGTTTATAAAACTTCAAGTCTCGAAAGATCTGAGTTATTTGATGATCTACTTAGCAAAGAATCAATAAGTAGATGAAGATAGATAGATAGAGAGAGAGAAAGAGAGAGAGACCACGATATATACTGTTTCGGGAAGGGAGGGTTTAGTCCTTTTGTACGTCCAGTTGTGAATCCACGACACCTATACTTTTCTAGTATAATCCTTATGGTGGACTATAAACCGTATTACAATTAACTCTACCGATATGCACAAAGATTGACGATCACAAAGAAGAGTTACTACCTACGATATTCCTCAACCAGAATCCATCTTTAAGAACCCATGATTCGACTTAACCTATAACAACTAAAGACTTCCCTTTGGAAGCTTTCCAAACCCTAACTAGATCCCTAATGATCTAGGCTTAATCCCACGGATACAAGATTTCCCTTACAACTTGATTGAATAAAAGATAGATGGTAGAACCAAGTCCTTACCTAGACTAGAGACTAGATTATAAAAGAAATTATATGAGAAAGAGACCCTCGACTTATAACACACAAGTGTGGATTAGGTACTTATGTGTCTCTCTTATGGAGATGTGTTCTTCAATAGAATGATAGATGAGAAGATTCACATGAGGTGTTAGACTTAGAGGATTAGAGAAGAGAAAAGACAGGAAAGAATGTTTGCAAGATGTGAGGAATACAAAGGCTAAGAGGGGGTATTTATAGGCTAAAAATGTAAAAGTGGGTAAAATGAATTCGTGTGTGGCACGCTGGCCATGTGTCAGTGCGTGCCCAGCGCGCTAGAGAGCCGATACCATTTTTTGGGTTTTTGGCTTTTTAATTACCCGCTCTTGTTAAACCTCAAATTGTACTTCACGCTATGACCTTTCAATCATTCTTATACTCAAGGTCAACCAACTCAAATAGCCATTTAATAAAAGCATTTGTGAAGTATTTAAAATACTTTTGTTTGTCCAATATTGAAAAGAGAGAAAAGAACTAATGGACAATGGTATTTTAGGTATTTCTCCAATGTAACTAGCCTAGTTGGGATATAACCACAGTTTAAGAAGTTGGTTAGGGTAAAAGAGAATATTCTAAGAATATTCCAAACTTAGAGAGAAAGGGTGGATGTTATGAGGGGAAGAAGTGAAATTTAAATTTCAAATTGAATAAGCACATGTGTGAAATAAACGAAGGGACAAAGATGAGTTATGTATGAGTTGTTATGATGTGATGGTGATGGGATAGAAAAGAGCCTCTTGATCATATTCAAAGTAAATGGTGGAGATGAGATGGTGGAGAGGTAAGTTGGATATGTAAGGTGACATAATCAAGGGTTGATAGAGAAGTGTGTTTGTTTGAATTTCAATCCAAGGTAGGAGAAGAAAGTGAGGTAAGTTGGATTGATGAAGTAGCATAATCAAGGGCTAAGATGAGTATGTGTGTGTATGTGAAATTCAAATTAGCTTATGAGGAAGAAGGTGAATAAGAAATATATGGGGGAGAATTTTTTGATGTGATGTGAAGGAGCCTATGTTGGAATGTTGGAGGACAAGAAGTACACAAGGTACAATAGTGTAAGAGAATGTGAGTTGGCATTTTTAGGTATTATTAGGAGAAGGTTTATGTGTATAAGAGTTTAGGCTTGGGAATATTTTGAAGATGAAAAAGATCAGATGATGATGATATGTGTGAAATCAAAGATTGATTTGGGTTTATAATCACATTGCTAATAAGAGAGAAAAGAGTAGGCATATGTGATTATGAGATGGTTTAAGAAAGGAGTGTTTAGAGTGTATGGAGGATATATTCATTTGTTGGGTAACAGAGTATTAGACAAATGATTATGTAGGTTGTAGGATTGTATAGAAAAAGTGTTTAATCATTTGTTGGGTAAGAAAGGTTTAACAAATGATTAGGGAGGAATGTTTTATAGGATTGTGTAGAAGGGGGTTTAATCATTAGTTGGGTTAGAAAGGATTAACAAATGATTAAAGGATGTGTTATAGGAAGAATGGTATAGGAGTAGTGTTTGGAGGAATGTAGGAGTACATGTAAGGAACACATATGTAGGTTTTTAAAGCATTTATGAATAAGAAAATAAAAAGAACCTTAAGTATGATAAACCTCCAGTATATCACAAACTCAATTTGTTACTTAGACTTAATCTATGATAATAAATAATGGATTTGAACACTAATCATCTTGATGCAAACAAGCTAAGTGCTTTGCATCTCAAGTAAAGCATATCCCATAATAGGAAAGTTTTCGTTTACGCAAAGTGACCTTTAACTTAGTTTGACTAATAAGGGAGTAAAACCCGTTACGTGATTAAGAACAACATAAATCTGGATTAAGGTCAAATGAATACTTTCGTTTCATGGTATGTTGAAAGTATATTTATACTAGGTTTAGAAAGAAGTTTTGGCCTTAGTAGTGGCATTTGATAAAAAATTTGAGTTGACGTTTTGTTGAAAATATAAGATGATTCATTTTTGCTCCTCTCTAAGTCTAAACCTCATTTGGAGTGTTCACAAATGCTCAAATATCATATACATATCTTTATTGAAGTTTCCACATGTCTCGGGTAAGATAAAAGCCGACAGAGCAAAATCTGTAAAATGGACTTTGTATGTGGCGCGCTGCGCTGACGCGTGCTAGATCTGCAAATCCATTTTTACGAATTTTGGCTATCGTTTGTTATTTTACGTTTTGCGAATGTTTATTTCTCATCGTTAAAACATAAAAGACATCCTAGTCAATGTTGCACCAACAATCTCCCCTTTTTTGATGATGAAAAATAAAATTTCAGAAAGCAAATAAAATTACAAACGTAGCGAAGATGTAGACCTCCGTCATGTAGCTTGCGTCTTAATCTTGGCCTTGTAATTTGGTGAAGCTTGAACATTGACTTCACCTAATGAGCCTAACATAGCTTTTCTACTCCAGTCTATGCTATAGCTCTTTGCTTCTGTAATTACTAGTTATATTAGCTTTTTCCCTGATCTATAAGCATCTTGCTCTTTGCTTTTTCTCTTTGCTTTCCTTCTCCACCTTTTGTCAAATCAAAAAGGGGGGATCTTAGGATTTCAAGTGAAGGTTGATATTGTTGTAGAGGTAGAAAGAGGATATTAATGCACGTGCTCTCGCTAGATCATTGCCCCCTTGTTCTAAGGTGAGGATCCCTGGGTCAAGAGCATTACCTTCGAGGTGTTCTTGGCTACAACTAGAAACAAGAAAACACAAAACAACACAAGCAACAAACATATAAATAGGCTCAAGTTCAACATAGGTTAGCTTACCATTTGGAAACTTGAGAACATGGATTAGTATTTTTGTGAATCTAATTATCTTTGTTGAGCATAGTAGAGGTAATAAACATACACACAAATCACATATTATTGAATTACAC
This sequence comes from Tanacetum coccineum, assembly GCA_026074375.1. NCBI lineage: Eukaryota > Viridiplantae > Streptophyta > Magnoliopsida > Asterales > Asteraceae > Tanacetum > Tanacetum coccineum. The sequence goes on along the minus strand of BQNB010006939.1, from coordinate 17,322 downwards.
ATAAGTTTCACATAATTTCAATGTTTAGAGTTACAACCATATTGAAAGTACCTCAAGCATCCCTTTCCTTAAAGTTATCATTAGATTATTCCTTACCTATGTTGTTCTCTACAACACAACTCGTTATGGTAGCAACGGCTAGCAAGAGTTTTATTGAATCATTGATTGACATGAACATGGCCCCATTTTCCTCTCTATAATATTTGATTAACTTGATCATGTCAATTGTGTTTTCACAACAAATAGAGTAACCATGTATAGTACGATAATTGGGCTTAAGGGATTCCTTATCTTTTCCCAAATTTCATCTTCCTCGATCTCTTTTAGAAGAGAGGATGGACACTAGGTTTTGTCCATTATAGTCCTAATTTCTTCACTTGGTGTTTGAGAAATAATCATGTCATCAGCATTATCTCCTTCGTCATTAAGGTACAATTCCACATTGGAATGTGAGCCATTGCTTGAGTGTCTTTTTGAAAGAGGTAACATAGTTGCATTATTGTTTTTATATACAAACAATTATCTTAGAATATTGTTGTTTAAAAATTGATACATATCACAGCTATGAATCTCAAAATGGCTATAATGTAAGTGAGTTCAAAATTGAGATCCAGAATCAAGACAATCATGTTATTACCCTTGTAGAGTTTATGCAAGGTTCTGTGAAAAAAATGGTTGCTATGGTCCGTGATATTGAGCCGGTAAGAGATCATTAGTTTACTTAAATTTGTTACATAACAAGATATTGTTGGATTATGGTAGTTAAATAGCACAAATACATTACGAATATGTGAGCCTATTAGGGGCACACACGTTAATACACGGAGAATGTATTTATACTTCACATTATAAAACCGAGGGACTAAATTGGACAAAACTCGGACCCGAAGGGTACCACATAGTGGCCGGATATCCTAAGGGTGTAAGGAGGGTTTTCGAGTCCAATTAGGAAACAAGGAGGGTATTGTTTTTAGATAATGATATGTGTTTCCTAGTTTATCATGAATTAGGATTCATGGGCTATATATACACATGATATCTAATTCACAATGTACGACACACATAACTAAAATTATCCCTAAAAACTTATTCGGTTTTTTCCTTGTTTTCTTTTCACCGATTTCAATTAACAAAACCTTTTATAAAGTTTGGTTGGTTTCGGTTATATTAAGATACACCAAAACAATTCAAATTTAAGGTGTTATTAATTCCAATTGTTGCTTCCTGTTTTGAAACTACAAATAGTAACACGTGGTGTTTGTGGTCCTTTTGGTTCGAAGGAAGAAAAACCCAACTGGTGGTTTTCGGTTTTGCTTAAATTCGGTCCAAGGGTATTCAGTGATAATTAGAGTTTTATTCAAGGGTTTTGCATAGTAATCGGGTTATTTTACAAGGGAAGTTAAGTCTAGCAAGCTTAATATATTCGGTTGACGTGATTGTGTGAGCAACCGTAGAGGCGATTGTCTTAGTCACTTAACTCGTTTTCTTGATCAAATTATCAAAGAGGTACGCGTTTCTTTTACTTCTTGTTTAAGTGTTAACCATATGCTATTACTAGATCCAAATCCGCTGCGTACTCGTAGTTACTTGGTTACCTAGATGTTAAATCCCAACAGTGGCATCACGAGCCAACTCGTTTTAGCTTTATGGGTTACACTTTTTGTTTTAATTATACGCCTAGTTTACATGCCTATCGTTAAAACATAGTCTATGATCTGCTGCGTTCGATATTTTATTTATGTTTTACTAGAAAAATATGACAATAATATTTAGATTCTTGCCATAAGATAAATAAAATAAGTAGATATTGATCTTGAAAACTATTAAAAGTTAATACAGGTTAAAAAGGAAAATTAAGATTGTTAATTTAGCTTGCATGAATCCTTTTTAATTAATTGCCTATTCCGGCTATAAGACCCACTCAATCATAATATGTGGTGAATGGGGCGATCTAGGCACTTTAGCAGAAAACCTAGTGAGGGTCTTATGGTTCTCCATTTGGGGAAGACTCGCGAGAGAACTCGGATTTTACATGTTTACTTGTATGCATAATGTCATCTTTTGATTATAAATCTTAGTATGCATGATTATTTAATGTCTAAATTGTTTACACGCCTAATTAGATATGCCATATGACTAAAAGATGATGTTAATGTAGTCTATTAATTTTACACGCAAAATGCATGCTCATAGTGACCAACCATTTGTTTCGTGGAAAACTGTTTTTGTAAAAATTAATAAGACTAAACTACTGAAACTTGTTTTTCATGAATTAAAAACTGGACGCTATGGACTCATGGGAAGTACGGCTCATCCACTAGAACAGACTATAAGAGAAGTTTAAGGCGGGTTGTTTTACGTAATTCCCTAAAGAAATAAGGTTTTTAATACGCTTCGCGCTGACCTTTTTCTCCGCTTCTTTGCGAGTTCGATTGGAGTTACCGTGAACCATGGAATGTCACTACAGTGTCATTATTAAAAGTTTTTAAATTAGTGTTACAAAGTTGTTTACATGCTTCTTTGTACACGTTTTGACACATTTATGTGAATACCCCTAGAAAATTTAAGTCTATGCCACCCAATCGTAGAACACGTGCAATTGGTTTGAGTCTCTTGGTCAGACCCTGGACCCATACCAACCCATGGTGAATTTCGTCTACTGGTCAGACCTTTGACGATTTTCACACGTTCTCGTTTGGTCGACTTAATTCGAGTCTCTTGGTCAGACCCTGGACCCGAGGCATAAGATGATACTAAACATGCTCTTAACATTATTACAAGCTGACTAATGTTTTGACAAGTATCATAAATCTAAGAGTTGCATTAAATTGCAATTAACGCTCGACGCTTACCTTTTGCCCCACTTGTTTACGCCCTGGTCAGACCTTTGGTAATAAGTGGGAGGTTAAGTTGGATCTTAGTCTTAGTTAGTAAATTAATTGGGTAGTTAATTCTATTAAGAATTTAATTATTGAAAATACTAAATTGAACTTTCTATGTTCTGTTTAATTGTGTTTTGCAACATAATTCGTAAACGAAAGTTTGTTTTTCTTCAAAAGACAAACAGTCTCTTTTCCTAGTAAGAAGAGTGAGACATTACTTCTATCTATACTCATTGGTTGACAAGAACAAGATAGGATTATAATTGAAAATTATCAATTACATTAAACTCATTTCTCATTGTCTTTCATTACTCTTCTTTTCGGCTTTGAAATAATTGAAAGATAAAATATTTTGAGTAACTAGAGAACATTTTGTCTATAGCTACCAAAATATATGACATCTTGCACTTGTCACGATGTATGAGTTTAAACCGCAATGAGCAAAGAAATTACTAGCATATCCGCTGGGTATTTTTCTTAGACTCATTTTATTCCTTAAGGTGCTAAATACCCTTGTGGCTATGCAGACGATATAGGAGGAATTGCATGCTTTATATTCAAGTTAAATGAGAGCATGAATGGCTAGTCCCTCATCTACACAAGTAGAATTTCATATTCTCTGCACAATACCTAAGTACATTGCTACTTGTAGGCATTCTAAGAGAATAAGAAAGTAAATAAATTGCTATTTGATTTCTACTGGTGATGTAACACTTACAATGTTGACAAATCCAGTGGGAGTTTTGCATTTTTTATTACTGAAATGACATTCTTGTAATGGTGTCAAATTCAGTGGGAGCTACAAGATTTATTTCCTTGATAGTTGCCCATATTATTTCAATAGCTTGCTTTGAAATAATTAATTACTTTCCGAATATGAACAAACATATGTTTAAGTAAGATTGCATTTTATTTTATATGATAACAAGTTCCATATCTGAGGTTGCTTTCCGAAATGTTATCTATAGAATAATAATCCACAATTCCTTATTAAACATTATAGTTTGAAATCTACATGTAATATCTATGACACCATCATATTGTTTATACAATTGAGCGCTTGTCGTATTGTTTGTTTACCTTAGATAATGTTGTCCCGTACACAAGTGGGAGAAATCTTAAATGTGTGCAAGGAACAACATATAACAATATGATTATTGGTTTCTCTTGACCGCAAGGTGAGGAAGCTAATCAATCTACTAGGACTTAAACACCAAGATGTTTGTTGCCCTATTACATTAAAAGTCAAAGATATACTATAAGCTACTTCAATATTTTGACTACTTGTTTTAGTCAATAGACTTATGGTTAAATTATATAATCATGATTTTAAAGTATGAAATTAACTTGAAATTACTATTGAACTCAAGAGTTTGAGTTCATGATTATTTTAGTTAGAATAATTATGTTTACTTGCTAAGACATAATTATAAAGTTCTTGAATTTAATCAATGACTAATAAGTTCTAATACAAACGATAGTTCTATGTATGTAATTACTAATAAAAGAGCCAAAATTAATTTAGACTCTTCTCTCTTGTGGCACTGTCGTCTTGGACACATTAGCAAGAAACACATTGAAAAGTTGTAAATTGATAGACTTCTCAATTCTATTGACATTAAGTCATTTTAGTGAAAATGTGTTTCAATGCTTGTCTGTAAAAGATGGCTAAAAACCTTATCACATCAAGTGGAAAGGGCTAAAGATCTACTTGGACTAATACACACCGATGTATGTGGCCCATTTAGAATAGTGTCAAGACAAGGAGCTAGCTACTTCGTCACTTTCACTGACGATTTCAGTCGTTATGGTTATGTTTACTTGCTGAAACATAAACATGAAGTGTTTGAAACCTTTAAGGTATTTCAAAAGGAAGTAGAAAACCAACTCGGGAAGACCATTAAATCACTACGTTCAGATCGTGGAGGTGAATATATGAGTCAAGAGTTTTTAGATCATCTAAAGGAGCATGGGATTATTGCCCATCGCACTCCTCCCTACACGCCGCAAAACAATGGAGTGTCAGAGAGGAGAAATCGAACACTGCTAGACATGGTTCGATCAATGATGAGTCAAACTACTCTACCAAAGTCCTTTTAGGGATTAATGCCCTAGAGACTGCTGTCACGCATTCTCAACAGGTTCCATCTAAGAGGTTGATAAGACACCATACAAAATATGGCATGGGCAAGCCCCTAAGCTGTGCTTACTAGAGAGTCAGGGTTGTGGGGCATTTGTTAAGCATGATACACTTACCAAACCTGACAAACTTGACCCAGAGATCTTGTAAGTGTAATCTCATAGGGATGACCCAAAGGAAACAATTGAGATATTCTTCTACAGCCTATCTGAGAATAAAGTATTTGTTGCTCGAAATGATGAGTTCTTTGAGTCTAAGCTCTTGGATCTGAAAGCAAGTGGGAGTGTGGAAGATCTTGAACTAATTCTAGAAGAAGATACAAATCCTTCTGTAGGCACTAGCTTAAATCATGAAGAGGATGATCAAGAAATTGATGAACCTCAAAGTGATATCAATCCCATTCGTAGGTCCACAAGGACATGCCGTCCCACAAATCGATATTAGTTTTATACAACGAAACAGTAGGAACAAGAGATATAAGGGGTCACGAATGAACCGCTAACAATAAAGCCAATCATACTAGGATCCAGAATCCAAGACAATGGCCTAGATGCGATGAATGGATGGAAATGCAATCCAGAAAGACATGATGTATGGGTTCTAGTTGAGCTTCCTCCAATATAGAACCGTTGGGGTAGCAAGTGGATTTTCAAGAAAAAGACTGACATGATGGGTTACTATAACATCTATAAAGCTCGTCTTGGTAAGCAAAGTTCTTCACACAAACCTACGGGTTTAGATTTATGAAGAAACCTTTTCTCCTGTTGCATACATTAGAGCCTATAAGAGATTCTTAAAGCTAATAGCCGCGTAACTATTACTATGTAGATAATGGCAAATGGAAGTCAAAACCGCCTTTCTCAATGACATCATTCTAAAGAAGTCTATATGGAGCAACCAGAGGGTAGATGTTAATCCAAATATCCCTCACCAAGTATGCAAACATAGGCGTACCATTTATGGACTTAAGCAAGCATCAAGGCAATGGAAAAAGCTATATGATGATGAACATCAAGAATTCATTTCACCTCAAAAACCCTGATTAGCCAAGTGTATACTTGAAAAGCTAGTGGTGAGATAAGTCGCTATCCCTAATTCTATATGTCGATGACAATAATACACATATGAACATCATTCCAAGGTTACAAGATGTAAAATCCTATCTTGGAAGAAGTTTTGCTATGAAAGATTTAGGGTTTGCTGCATATATACTTGTAATACAAGATCATCCCGAGTTGCGGTAGGTCAAAGCGGTTAATAGTTTTAAATCAAATTGCTTACATTGAGAAAATCTAAAAGATTTATATGGAAAATTCCAAGCGTGGAAACGATCCAATGCAGAAAAGCATAAATTGAGTAAGTCACAAGGCGCTTCAACGCTTTGGCTGAGAACAGCGCATGCAGATATCCCATACACTTCGGCTGTAGGATCTATTATGTATTCTGTGAGATGAACACGTCCTGAGTTTTGCGTTTGCACAAAACATGACAAGCCGGATTTCAACATAATCCGTGTGAAGAACACTGGACTTGCTGTAAAAATATTCTTAAGTATCTTAGTAAAATAAGGATATTTTTCTGGTAATGGAGGTAATTTGAAACGACAGCTCAGAGTTTTCTAGCTACACTGATGCTGGATATCTGTAACGGATGCTGACAACCTAAGTCGAAACTGGATATGTGTTCGTTCTAAATGGAGGTGTTTTTGACTGAAAATACAAAACAAAGTATTTTTGGCTACCTCATCTACAGAGCAGAATATATCGCTGCTTTTGTGCATCGAAAGAGGCTATAAGGGATTCGAAAATTCATTTCTATGCTTGGCAATTGTTCCCATCAATTGAAGAACCAAAAAGTATTATTGTGATAAATACCGGAGGCAAAGCAATAAGCGAAAGATGATCGGAGTCACTAAAGTGCAAGAGACATTTTTCGGCGCGCAAAAGTTCACTTACTCCATCTAACCATTCTAACTTCTTCCATAACTATCGCGAGAACCTATTAAGATGGATTAATATAAGGAATAGAAAATATATGACCCACAGACATATAAATATAAAATATTTTTTTTAATAATATATAAGAATCGTATTCTTTTAAGAATGTTAAATTTTTTTTTATTTAAGGGTATAAAGGGTAATACATATATATAAATTTTTTTAAAATTATATTCATACATTAAAAATAGAAAAAACCAAACAACTCGTAACAACAAAAAAAAAAAAAAAGAAAAAAAACCAAAAAGAACCAATACCAAACCAAACCCCCTAAAACCCCACACACACAAAATAAAAAAAAAACACCACCAAACTCGCACATTCCACCAACCTAACAAAACCTAACAACACCAACCAAGGCCCACTTAACAAAACTCACTTCCTCGCAACCAAAACCACCCAAACTCCCAAGGACAAAACAACAACCCAAACCACACAAAACAATAAAAAAAAACTAAACCAAAACCTCCACTAACAAGGACAATCCAAACCCCCACCAACACCCCAATCCCCCCCCCGCCCCCCCCCCCACTCCCCCCCTACCCTCCCACCATCACTCTCCACCTCAACCCATCTCGCCTCCCAATAAAACCAATCCAACACCAAACAAACCCTACTAAACTAACCAACACTCATCCAATCAAACTAACTTCTTCCTTATTCTCTACATCAACAAACTCTTCAACCCCTCCCACCAGTCACCCCCTCCCCTCCCCCAAACCCTCCACTCCCTCTCTCCCATCCCTCCTAAAAAAAACTCATCCACCCATACCAACGCCAAACGAAAACTCATCATTCCCCCCTTCATCCCTTTCATCACTCCGCTCAATCATCTCCCATCTCCCCCCTACAACCCCCCCTCACAAAATTCCAAAAGAAAATAAAAAAAACCAAACCCAACCGCCTCCAAACCGAACCCCCAACATCCAAACCACTTCACCACCTCCTGCAGAATACACTGTACAATATCCGTGCGCACTACTAAACCATACCCACCATTATAAATCAACTCCAAATTCCAAAAAATGGATAGTGTAAAGAACACTCTCTCCACAACAAACAACAAACGGTGGTTGTCTATTCTTCGTCCTTCCCCCGTGCCTCTCCTCTCAACAACCCCAAAAACCACCCCACGAAACCACCATCACCAACCACCCAACCTCGATACAGCATACACCACTCATTCAACATCCGATATCCCTAGATAAATCCAAATTGCATAGGGAATGTCCAAATCTTTTTGTGAAAGGTCAGCTAAAATTATCATCTGGTGTCAAAATCTTTTCCTTTCTATCCTTACAACAATGCCATCTTAATGGGGTCTCTGTCGCAGAAAGTTAACATTTGTCGCGAAAATGTCCTTGCATGCCCACCTTTAGTGACTCCATCATCTTTCCCCGCTATAGCCTATGTTGCTCCAGTATTGTAAATATTATCACAATACATACTTATGGGTTTCTTTCAATAGTGGTGAGAGAACTGAATGCCAAGCCTAGAAATGAATTAATTTACGAAATCCCATATAGCCTCCTTTTGTTTTTTTTTTTTCGATGCATATCAAAAGCAGCGATATATTCATCATCATTAGAATAGTTGCAAAAAATACTTGTATATGTACTTTATTTAATATTTATTTTCATTTGTTCTGTGCAATCAACAACAAAAAACACAACGACCCTCCCCAAATATAGACGAACACAAATCCACCACTTATTTGCCGCACTTTAGGTTGACATGCATCCCTTCATATATCCAGCAACAATGTAGCAATAAAACTCTAAGCTGGGGGTCGTTTCAATTACCTCCATTTACCAGAAACATACCTTAGTATTACGAATAATACTTAATAATAATTTTTTAAACATCACCGACCACCCAATTGTTCTATGACCAACCCGGATACCTTTTGAAAATAAATCGGCTTGTCATGATTTTGTGTCAAACGCAACATCAGTACTGTACAACACACAGTCATACATAATAGATCCTAGAGAAGACAAAGCCGAAATGTTTAGTGAATCATTCTGCATGTCGCTGAAATTCTTTTCTCAGGAAGCGATGAAGCACCGTTGTGACTTGTAACTCAATAAATGAAAGAAAGTCTATTTCTCTTTTCTTATTTCCTTGCATTTGGATCGTTCCACAACGCTTGTGAATTTCCCATATAAAAATCTTTTTAAAAAGATTTTCTCAATGTAAGCCACTTTGATTTAAAACCAAATTAACAAAAAAAAAAAAAATAAAAAAAAACAAAAAAAAAAAAACAAAAAAAAAAAAAAAAAAAAAAAAAAAAAAGAAAGAAAAAAAATAAAATAGAAAAAAAAAAAAAATATAAAAAAAAAAAAAAAAAAAAAAAAAATAATAAAAAATAAAAAATAAAAAATAAAATAAAGCAAAAAAAAAAAAAATTAAAAAAAAAAAATAAAAAAAAAAAAAAAAAAAAAAAAAAAAAAAAAAAAAAAAAAAATTAAAATCTAACACAAAATAAAAAAAAAAACAAAACCAAAACAAAAAAAAAAAAAAAAAAAAAAAAAAAAAAAAAAAAAAAAAAAAAAAAAAAAAAAAAAAAAAATTAAAAAAAAAAATAAATAAAAAAAAAAAAACAAGATTAAAAAAATAAAAAAAAAAAAAAAAAAAAAACAAAAATAAAAAAAAAAAAAAAAAAAAAATAAAAAACAAAAAAAAAAAAAACAAAAAAGAAAAAACAAAAAAAAAAACACAAAACAACCACCCAATCCCCCACCCCCCCCCCCCCCCCACCCCCCCCCCCCCCCCCCCCACCCCACCCCCCCCCCCCAACCGCCCCCACCAACCCCCCCCCCCTCGGCCCCCCCCCCCCCCCCATCCCCCCCACCCCCTCCCCCCCCCCCCCCCCCAGCAACTACCGCCCCCCCCCCCCCACTTCCCCCACCCCCCCCCATCCCCCCCCCCCCCCGCCCCCCCCAACACCCCCCCCGCCCCCCCCCCCCGCCCCCCCCCCCCCCCCCCCCCCCCCCCCCGCAATCCCCTCCCCCCACCCTCCCCACCCCACCCCACCCCCTACCCCCCCCCCCCTCCCCCCCCCCCGCCAACCCCACCCCCCACCCACCCACCCCCCCCCGGGCCTCCCCCCCCCCCCCCCCTCAACCCACCCCCGCCACAACCCCCCCCCCCCCCCCCCCACCCCCCCCCCCACCCCCCCCCTCCTCCCCCCCCCCCCACCCCCCCCCCCCCAACCGCCCCCCACTGCCCCCAACCCCCCCCCCCCGTCAACCCCCCCTCCCCCCCCCTCCCCTCTACCCCCCCGCCGTCCCCCCCCCCCACCCCCCCCCCCCCCCCCGACCCCCCTCAAATCCACACCCGGACTCTCTATCTACCACCTCCCCAGCAGTGCCCTCAACCCCTACCCACCAAACCCACTCACACCCATAACAACCCCTCACTTCAAGAACCCACAAGACCCCAAATGTCCATTATGTAAAACCCCCAGCGACCATGCATTCATCGCACCACAAATCTCAAAAGTGCTCTCTACCTACCCCCCCAATCGATTTCCCGTAACAACACAAGTCACCTCCGGACAAATTCTATCCCCATCAACAACAAGTCAAACCCCACAACCCCTCTCAACTTACCCAAGCCAATAAAGCTATGCTTACTTCCAAACGTCTGTTAAACTCTACAAAATGAAAAGCCCCAACCCATGAATCCGTAGTGGGGGTAGATAAGAATTTGGAATACACAAAACCCTCATTTATGCTTCCAATTTAGACAATCTTAAGAAAGAGTCCCATTGAGAAGGTCGTTTGGACATCCATTTGCCATATCTCATAGTCAAAGTACTCCGGGGCTTATTCACAGCTCAACTCATACCAACACTCACACCAAAAAGTACCAGCAAACAGGAGAAAAGGTAATACTAGCTTCCAAACTACAAAGCAAAAACAAAAACCCCGTAGGTTTTATTGAAGCCCATATGCTTACAAGACTAGACTTTAAAAAAGATGTATAATATGCACCATCCAATACAGTCTATTTCCTTGAAAAAACTCCACTTTCTAACTCCCGGACTATCAATTGGGAGGAATCTCACAAAACCTAAGACCATACATCATTGAATTCCATGGATTTCATTTTTTTATTTATTCTCACATTCAAATTTCTCATCAAGCCTTATCCTATTGTTCAATGATCCAGACAATGGCAGCTTTATTAGTTATGCACGGGTTTTTCATCGAGCTCCCCTAAAACACTCTGTTCCTCAGTATCGATAGTATAAACACAATCGATTTGTGGGACGGAGCATGGTCCTTGTGGACCTAACGAATGGGATTGATATCAACTTTTTTTTTTATTATTTGCACTATTTTTTATTTGTTCCTATTGATGATGGGCAGTGGGTTTGGGGGTTAGTTATAGGTGATTTTGTGGGTGTAGTAGACTTGTTTTCTTTTCTCTTGTTCGTTTTCTTTTTTCTTCTTTCGTCTGTAACCTCCCAAACAATCACCAGCCACAACCATCTCAAACCGTCACTATCCACCCCACTCCTTCAAAGACTCAACAACAACACTCCAAACGAACCCTCACAACCCCCCCCACCCCCAATCAAACATCAAACCCCCCTCTCAACTCCACCCTCTCGCCCACCACCAAACTATCACCACCTCCATATAAACACCTCACTCATACTCCCTCCATCACACCAATAAACCCCAAATTTCCACCACATCCTCAACCCCAACCCCGTCACACGTTACCTCCTGAAAAATGACCTAAATTGACCTATACCACCATCCTGGGTACCCCCCCTATCCCCCCCCCCCAATCCCACTACATACCTACCCTCAACATGGGTCGAGAATCTACACTGCCAAAATTACGTAATGGGATACAAAACCCCCTACAAATATGACACCAAGAATATAAATCAATCCTCAATTCACATCACTTCATTGGCATAATCCCCCAAATGACTTTGTATAGTAGTTTGACCTCATCAATGTAATCTGAGACCAGTCTAGCCGTGTTCGATTTCCTCCTCCTCTCCTGAGACACCTCCATTTGTTTTGTCCGGCGTGTAGGAGGAGTGCGATGGGCCAATAATCCCATGCTCCCTTTAATGAGCTAGAAAAACTCTTGAATCATATAATCACCACCGATCCACGATTCCCTGAACGTAGAGGATTTAATGGTTTTCCCCGATTTGGTTTTCCCTACTTCCTTTTGAAATACCTTAAATGGTTTCAAACACTTTCATTTTTATGTTTCAAGCAAGTAACATAACCAAACACGACTAAAAATCATCGTCAGTAAAAGTGACGAAGTAGCTCGCTCCATTCTTGACACTATTCTAAAATGGGCACATACATCGGTGTTGTATCAGTCCAAGTAGAAACTTTAGCCCTTTCCACATGATTGTTATTAAAAAGGTATTCCAAGCCAACTTAAATCCAGACCAGCATGAACACAATTTTCCTCCTAATGACTTAATTTCAATAGAATTGAGAAGTCCATCAAGTTGCAAACTTTTCAATGCATTTCTTGCTAATGTTTCCAAGACGACATTGCCACATGAGATAAGAGTCTACAATAGTTTTCACCTTTATTCAGTAATTGCATACATGAGAACTATCGTTTGTAATTAGTAACAAGTACATATCAATTCAAAAAATCCAATCCTTCCCACCGACCGTGGAACATCCATAAAATAAACTAGATTAACCTTTGAAACTGAAATAAACCTAGTAATCATCAAAACGATTACAAAATCCAATCGTCCCAAACAACGCGAAACTCAAATAAGCACTCTAGTGATAGAGGGAGCATAAATGACATAACGATTGTTTCAAGACATATATACTAATTCACTAGGTCACTAGAATATAAGTTCCCAAATTGCTTCAACGGCAGCACGATACCAGTCGCTACCACCGTCAGTACAAGACTTAAAAAAGGCACAGGTTTCAGCTTTTTACTTCCCCGTAGTCCCCTGAAGTAGTAATAACACATATGATTAACCACCCCCGGGCACACACCCATATCATAAATCCAAAGATTTACTATGTAAAGAAAGAGAGTTTTCTAATTGTTTGCAATACCTGAAGCCTATCTTCCCTTAAGATGCTATCTTCTTTATTTTCATCTACGCCGGCAAGATAACACAAGACAGATTCCTTCCCTTCCAGGTTGCCCAACTTACACCACATTGGTGAGCAAATGGCGTCCTTTTGCTGGGTAACTCTTCTTTTGTAGTGGAGGAGTCTTAGGTTTAATAGTCGGAAGCAAATGGAAACATTGTTAATATCAAGTCCCATACTTGTTCTTAATCCTTTACTTGACCCCCTTTACCAGCTTTGTGCGGTTATTCATATTTTCATCTAATTTCTTATAATTATTATATATTCCTTCAGGTTTTTTTGTTTATTTTTTTTATTTTTATTCTGGAACCTTTTTTGCTCTAATTTCATTAGAACAAATGTGTCATTGATTAGCATCTTCTTCTTTGGCAAGCGATATCTTCTTCATTATGCAGCTTAAGCATTGCATGTAGTGTTTCATTCACTGACATCCCTCCCATGCCGTCATATTGAAATTCTGCACGAAGCTCTGTAAAAAATCTTATTGATAGAGACTAAGAAAAAACCTCACTGCAAGTGTTTTAGACCACTGGTTGATCGAGGTTGCTCCAAGTAATCAATGTAGCCCTTCATCTTTAGAACATATGAGCTAACTGATTGACCTTCCTCCTGCTTGCACGTGTGAAATTCTCTCACAGTCTGCAGAAGTTCCTGTTTCAGCTTGGTGGTGGAAAACATAGCTTTAGTTCCAGGAGCATGTCATAATCACACCAAGATAGCTAGATTTCGATGGATATCAAGGTCAAGGTTAACAACATGAGCACCAATCAACTGTCCTTTGGCCTTTAAAACCCATGCAGCATAGAGCCTGCAAGTCCTCAGGAGGAATTTGTCTTTCCAGGTTTGGGCTACCTGAGCAATAGGAATGTGATGCTCAATGGTAATATTCCTTGACTTCAGTTTGAAATATAACAATGTAGTTGACTGTTAACCAATCAATGAAGTGGGTTCCGAGTGAGTTTTTTGGTTTCTCGAAATAGAAACTCCTGTAATACCGAATTGTTTCCGACTGAGGTAGTCATCTACAATAAAGAGTTACAAACAATCTTACTATTTTCTGATAATTAAATTTCCTTAAAGCATTAACTACCTGATTAATTTTACTATATTAAGAAAGACTAAGATCCAACTTGCAGTCCCACTTATTACCCAAAGGTCTGAACAGATGTAAACAATTGGGGCAAGAGGTAAAGCGACGAGCGTTTTAATTGCATTCAATCAACACTTAGATTTTACGATACTTGTCAAAACATTAGTCAGCATGTAATAATGTTAAAGCATGTTAGTAATCATCTTATGCCTCGGTCCCATGGTCTGTGAAAAGAGACTCGAATTATCGACCAAACGAGAACGGTGAAAAATCGTCCAAAGGTTCCGACTAGTAGGGCAAAAATAACCAGGGTTGGTATGGGTCGCAGGTCCTGACAAAGAGACTCAAACCAAGTGCACGTGTTCTACGATTGGATGGCATAGACAGTAAATTTTTCTAGGGTATACACCATAAATTTGTCAAAAACCGTGTACAAAAGAATCTGTAAACAAACTTTGTAACACTAATTTAAAAACTTTTAACAATGACACTTAGTGACATGCCAGGTTCACCGGTAACTGCCACTCGAACTCGCAAAGAAAGAGGTAGAAACAGGTCCAGCGCCGAAGCGTAATAAAAAAACCGTATTTCTTTAGGGAATGTACGGTAAAACAACCCGCCTTAAACATCTCCTTATAGTCCTGTTCAAGTTGGATGAGCGTACTTACACCATGATCCATAGCGTCAGTTGTATTAATTCATGAAAAACAAGTTTCAATAGTTTAGTCTTATTAATTTTCACAAAAACAGTTTTCCACGAAACAAATGGTTGGTCACTATGAGCATGCATTAGGCGTGAAAATATAATAAGACTACTAACATCATCAATAGGTATATGGCATAGTTAAATTTGGCGCGAAACAATTTGACTATTAAATAATCATGCATACTAAGATTTATAAAAAAGATGACATTAAGCATACAAGTAAACATGTAAAATCCGAGTTCTCTCGCGAGTCTTCCCCAAATGGAGAACCATAAGACCCTCACTAGGTTTTCTGCTAAAGTGCCTAGATTGCCCCATTCACCACATATTGTGATTGAGTGGGTCTTATAGCCGGAATAAGCAATTAATTAAAAAGGAATCATGCAAGCTAAATTAACAATCTTAATTTTCCTTTTTAACCTATATTAACTTTTAATAGTTTTCAAGATCAATATCTACTTATTTTATTTATCTTATGGCAAGAATCTAAATATTGTTGTCATATTTTTCTAGTAAAACATAAATAAAATATCAAACGCAGCAGATCATAGACTATGTTTTAATAATAGGCATGTAAACTAGGCGTATAATTAAAACAAAACGTGTAACCCATAAAGCTAAAACGAGTTGGCTCGTGATGCCACTGTTGGGATTTATATACCTAGGTAACTAGTTTAGCCACGAGTACGCAGCGGATTTGGATCTAGTAATAGCATATGGTTAACACTTAAACAAGAAGTAAAAGAAACGCGTACCTCTTTGATAATTGATCAAGAAAACGAAACAAGCAATTAAAGTAAATTGCCTCTACGGTTGCTCACACAGTCACGTCAACCAAACACGTAAGCTTGCTAGACTTAAACTTCACAAACGAACAACCTTTGTATAATATCCCGATTACCAAGCAAACTCTTGAATTAGTAACCGAAAAAACCAAGAACCGAATTAGGGATTCAAAACCCTAATTGTACCGAAAATCAAAACCAACCCTTGATGGGTATTATGGAATTCGGCTGGAAACAAAAGAAAGAACACGAAACGATTTTCTGTTGAAGGTTTTATGAGAGAGTTAGGCACATGGAATGAATAAGGATGAGGAGTATTTATAAGCATGATACCCTAGTTGTGATAGTTATAGAAGACCAAAAGTCCTACAATTATCACAAGCCTTTTCCTTGTCCTTGTAGCACACAAAAACCTTCTCATTATCCCTCATAAGAACCGGCCACCTTGGGGAGTCCTTGGGGTTTGGGTTTTGTTCATTCTAGTCCTTGGTTTATATTAATGTGAAGTATAAAACGTGTTCTCCGTGTATTAACGTGTGTGCCCCCAATAGGCTCACATATTCGTAATATATAAATGTAATCCGACTACCAATATCCAACAGCATTGACTAAGACATGTATTAGCATATAAATTGTATAAAGCTTTTTGTGTTTTATTAGTTTGTACAATGTGTATAATAACATGTACTTTTTATTGTAGGTGTGTTTTAAAAATTACATTAATTAGTAATGAGTGTTTTAAGAACAACATTAAATGTGTTGACCAGTCAAGAAGTATGTGTTGTGAATTGGTTAATTGTACATATTGGATTAATATTATTAACTGTTTATTGTTTGCATTAAAGATTGTACAATGTGCATCAATTCTTGTATTACTTAATTTTTGCATTGAATGAAAAGATAGATATGTGGCAGAATTTTATTGTTTGCATAAAATGTTGTACAACGTTCATAAGAATTTGTATTACTTAAAAAATTGCATTGAATGAGGAGAGAGGTGTGTGTTAAAAATCATTTTGTTATTTTGTTGTTTGAATCAAATGTTGTACAGTAAGCATAAATAGTTGTATTACTTAATTTTTGACATTCAACGAGGAGAGAGTGTCCAATTTGTGGTGAAAGGTTGCATTTAACGATTGTACATTATGCTTTCTAACTGTTGTTCGTTGCTTTTAACGATTGTACATTATGCTTTATAACTTGGATTAGTTAATGTGACAACTTTTTAATAGCTTTTAAAGAGGGTGTCATATTGTTTGCAGAATTTTATTGGTTGCATAAAATGTTGCACAATGTGCATAAGAATTTGCACTACTTAATTTTTCAACATTCAAGATTATGTGCTAAGTGATTTATAATGTAGTATAAATAAGATTGAGTTTTCTATATTTAATGGCAGTATTAATGATTCAAAACAAAAGATTTCTATTGCTAAACTCATGGTTGTGTGAATGCACAGGAAGATTTAGTCAGTTACTGAATACAAAAGATGTTGGACTACATACCAAGAATATGAAAGATTGTGGAGTCACATGTTATGTATCTTTTGATTTCCCACAAATAATTTTCCCTAATTCTTACTTTTAGATTTCTTTTTTCTGAATGA
>BQNB010006938.1:40240-95481 GCA_026074375.1 Tanacetum coccineum | reverse complement strand
ACCAGTAGGGCCATCTGGTCACTACTCACCAAATTTAATATATAACCCTTTTTTTCATTAGCTTATCAGACCATTTCGGCTTATTTCTGGCTTATTTTAATAAGCCACTTTCACCATTTTATTTTTCCTAGGATCAGCACTACTCAAAGCACTTTTCCTTAATTTTTCAGATTTTTCTAAATTAGTTTACTATTTTTAATCTTTTATTTAGTGTAAATCAGTTTTTAATTCATAAAAAATTATTAAAAAGTCAAAAAAATATAATTCTTTTTCTGAAAATTTTCTTTTATCATTTAGGACTTAGAAAAATTAAATTTGCATTTGTAGGGTCAAATTTGTAGGATTTAGTTTTTTAAAGAACGGGATTCGAATCCCGTTAACATTTTTAGTGTTTTAGCTTAAATTGCTTTCGTTTTAGGGTTTCTTTTACTTGTTTGTGCATTTTAAATTGTAGAAATAGAATCCAAACCAAAAAAATCATTGAATCATTCAAAAACGCGATCACAAACTTAATCCTGATTCTCAATTCACACCTCGACGAGAAACGACCCGGGAAGGTTTTTTAGGGATTTTGCTTTGGTTAAAAGTAATTTCCTCTTTTAAAAGCCTTACGGAATACTTATCTCTCTATTATTGATCTTATCCTTATTATATATTTATATTATATTATATTTATATATATTAAGTGACGAGTCAGTATCCCACACATCATGACTTACGTGTTGCTCTTTCAAGGTCGTCTAAGGTTCGCTTATCAGAATATGCTTAAACTCTTCCAAGTAGATTTTACTTGTTTTGAGTAACTCGGGTTTCAACTAGAAAGATCATGATATTGTTTAGAATCACGTTACTCAAAATTATATCGGGTTTCAAATCGGCTTACTACAAATACGATCAAGTCTCCTCGTGACTTCGTAGTGTTTTATCTAACCACTCGTTTTTCCAACGTATAGTACAATATGGCAACTTGAATATATTTCAAGTTCCACATGGAAGAAAGTGAAATAAAAGTGTGCACGAGGTCTCACAAGTATAGAAATCCTATCCGAGGTGAGTGACGAGCCATGTCACAAATATGCATAGATAACGATGTACCCAAGCACCGAATGTATCAACTCATATAAGAAAAACATACTACTATCTATTGGTTTTCAAGTTTCGTACAAAATCATCCTACTACTATCATAACTATGACTTCGATAAGAGTCAACTACCGACTGGTCATAATCAGTTCATAACTACTACCACTGAGACTACTCAGTTTAGGCTTAGCACTAATTGAAGCTACTCAGTTTAGTGATGTACAAAAGTCCTAACCAACCTCATATGGTCTACTGTCCTCTACGACTCCCCTCTCGCTCCAAAATAGTAACACGGTCTCTCACCTCCTGAAGCTCGCGCTACATCGTGGTGTTTTGTACTAACAAATCATGAATCAACCTATGATCATCATATCTAGCTCGCCACATCTCTACCCTCTGGGCGTCAACATATCCTGCCCATGACTCCAAAGCCAACACTGGTCTCCATATAGCACCGAATGTCACTGTAGCCCTCTCCTGCTCCTGCTTTAGGCTCCTAAGCCTGTAGCACTGAGAAAAGATCTCATCCTTAACCTCCCTCGACCTGGTATACAACTCTCTAAGATCCCTATCATAACCCTCAAACAATGTAGGTGGTAGTGCATCTAAACGCTGTGTATGATCATGGAGTATGCTCCCGTGAAGCTCAAGCTTCGCCCTACCTCTAAGAACTCATCCTTACCTACTGCTATAGTGGCTGCTGGGGTAGTCACTGGTGAAGCTACCGGGGTAGGGACTGATGGGGATGATGGTGAAACTGGTAAAGAACCGGATGACCACTCGGGTGAGGGTAGTGTCTAAACAGGTACACGAACTGGTGGTACATCAACCGGGATGTCTATATAAACTGTGCCATCCATAGGATCTACCCATGTAGTACGAACCCGTGGCCTAGGTGTAGGAGTCTCCTCTACCCTCTGCTGCTCTGACATATACCTAGATATCTATCCTATCTCAAATGTACTAGGCACCGAGCCCTCTCCTAGTGCCAACTCACGACGTCTCAACGCCCTATAACCAAGACCCAAAGGCTCATCCGCCGCTGTATCCACAACTGGGACTACCTGCTGCTGACCCTCAGGTGCAACTTCCTCCTCTTCCTCATCTGAAATAGGACCCTCGTCCTCTGAACCATGACCCCCGTACTCTAAACCAGGACCCTCGTCTTCTGAACCCTCTCTCTCAGTATCTGAATCCGAACTCTCATCCTCAGTGTCCTCTACAAGCTCTGATGTACCCCGATACCTCTTCCATATGGGAAGGGTCGGAGATGATGATGGTGATGGTGTCTCGTAAGAGGATCTATACCTCTTACGAAATGAAGAGCGAGACAAAGCATCTGCCTCCGCTATTCGAGCTGACATGCCCGGGGATAGGGTCGGCTGAGTATGCACGGCCATACGCGCGATACTGCGGTAGTATGAAGCTCGAGTCGGGGCAGGTGATGTCTGAGCAAGTGGGTGATCAGGGGATAACGGTGTGGTGGAATCTGATGGAGATGTGGAGTGTGGTGAGGTGATCCTAGTATTCGGTGGCTTAGAAGCCTCAAACTCCTCTGTCTCGGAGGGAGCCTCCTCTGGCTTAGACTCAGTGTCTATAGTGGCAGGTGTATGAGTCTGTCTAACTATCAAGTAAAGATCATCTGATGGTGGAACGAGTGATGGTGCACTAGGTAGTGGCTGGGGAATCTCTGTCTCCCTAAGATCCTCAAGAGGTCCGGACTCAGTGTCCGTATCAATTAAATGTGACTGCCTAACTGCCATATAAGGGTCATCAGATAATGTGATAGGCACTCGGGAGCTCTGAGCTCCGTCGGTCTGTGAGATAATCTCCGAATCAAAGTGAGTTGGGGTAGACATGACTTGTGATAACACGATAAAGGGTATAAGTACTCCCATAAAATATCATTACTCAAATTATCAGCATAACTCTGCTTACATATAGTAATCAACATAACGCTTGAAATTAGGTGTTCGTAACCGTACATACGTATATATATATACTCTTATATATATCAAATATATCAAAGAGGTACGAGCGACAAACAAGCACCAACAAGGTTCGATACAGAACAAGCACCTCAGGGCATCTTGCAATACAACAACATAGCTACCAAAGACACACCCTTAATCAACATCGCTACCAACAACATATCTACCAAGGCTCTAGGGCATCATGCAATACAACAACATAGATACCAAAGACACACCCTTAATCAACATCTCCACCAACAACATATCTACCAAGGCTCTAGGGCATCATGCAATACAACAACATAGCTACCAAACACACACCCTTAATCAACATCGCTACCAACAACATATCTACCAAGTCTCTAGGGAATCATGCAATACAACTAAGGCAGCATGGCAAACACTAGGCAATCAACGATAATCTAAACCTTAACGCTCTCAAGCATTCTCATACCACATTACTACGCGAAAGTACATATTATGCAATATGTATGCTCAAGGTCAATTCATTTTCAGGTGGTCTTAGACTTCATATGTTCCCCCTTCCCCTAACATAACTTAAGAAAACTACCCCCATCATTTCATAGTCCTTCGTGAATTAGGCATAGTTGATCAGGCTATGCGTGATTTAGGAAAAACTATGAACTGCTCGGGCTAGTTAACTTTTGCCATGTTCGAGGTTTTTCAAAAACTCTAGTTTGGTTATAGTTGCGTTTTTATTTTATAAAAACGGGCATTCTCTATAACCTTGGCTCTGAATACCAATCTGTCACACCCCGACTACGGCGAAAACACTGGAATGCGACTTACTGATTTACATTACTCAAGGTACAAGATCATACCATACACGTTTACAAAGATCTAGTTTTACAATAATTCACAAGTTTACATTTTAGATCCGAAAGACTCAAGTCTCTAGATAAACACCCCTCGAGTGTACGTCTTTTGTTCCCATTACTTCCGATTTACCTTGGTTGAAACACACCTGAAAATGATACTCGAAAAGGTCAACAATAATGTTGGTGAGCTCGTAGGTTTGATAGAAAACCCAATCGTTGTGCCAATATTTCAAGTATGGACAATTGTGCAAATATGACAGTGAATACATGCAACACATTCAATTACCAACCATAGCAACTCCATGCTATCTAAATCTCATCCATATGGACCATTGCCACGCAATTTCCTCAACTCTCAATTCACACGCACCTAAAATCTACTAGCAGGAGCTAAATATAGGGCGGAAGATCACAAGTCCCATACAGAAGATCCACACAGAAAGTCCCACACAACATATTCTACCAAAACTCATGTCATTTACATAGCAGTCATAGGCACATAACATTGTCCCAAAAACAAATCAACTTTTGCACAATACAGAAAATCAGTTCAAAACAGATTTGAGTATCATTTTCCCCCAACGGAAAAGATTTAAAAAGTGGGGCTACGAGAACTCACCTCAACAAGGTGACAGCAGCAAGATCAAACAAGCAAATGCAACGACGTCCGAACACGACCTAGTCCAATTAATGTCCAATTCAGATATATGCTTCAAAAGATGTTTTCTAGGTTGATGCATAGAGGTCAAACGAGTGTTGTACGGTCACCCTTAGACGTTATCAGTGGTGTGATGGTTGTCGACTTAGTTTCAAGATAACATACTCCAATTTATACTTTAGTAAACTATACTTATACTATTGAAGTAAAATAGATAAGTAATATAAGATAACTAAGTAATAGACATCCAAAATATACTTCGGTAAATCTATTCGGTAACCTTAGTTACCTTAATTATTTGTATAGCTTATAGGAAATTAAACGTTTATTTTCATAAAACAACTTAGAGAAGTTTCATATGTTATATTTATAAAATATATATTTTTCGTCTTTTAGTCGACTTATTAAAATAATAATATCTTATTATTTTTTTGTAAAAGTAAGTTTTGAGTAAGAAAATTCTAAGTATAGAAATTTTACGAAAATTTGGCATGACCCGTTGTTTACACAATGTTCTCTAAGGTTTTAAACCTCAATTTCAACAATTTTTCCCAAATTTTACCATTTTCTAACAAAATGCAAAAAATCTATATTTCGCAACGTTTCTCAAAACATGTTTCCTTAAAAGATAAATTTATTCATATGTAATTATATAAACATGTTTCACTTTCAAAAGTTCGTCAAAACCCATAAACGACTTGTTTTCTCTTATTGGGCCTCAAGGCCCAATAGGAGTCCATTAAGTTATTCGTAAGTATAAAATACGATTTAGGCCCAATACTAAAGCCCATTAGCAAATATAAGCCTAACGATAGTTACCAAAATAATCCGAACCACAATAAGCCACGGATTATTAGGCTTATTGGACCGTGAGCCCTTTTTACTCTTCAAACAAGTATATTAAGCTTTTAAATAAGCTAATAAGCTACGTAGTTCTTTAGATATCACAATAGACTATCAAAATAAGCTCACAAAAATACGACATCAGAGGTAATCAACCAAAAATACTTGTTTCCTTGTCCTTGTGGTTTTCGAACCAACATAAGCCTAAAATAAGTTCAATAGTGCTTATAAATAAGCCAAATAAACTACTAACCAAAATAAGCTAAATAGCAAATAGATGTTTTTCAACCATAACAAACACAACATAAAAATGATAAACCCTTGCTCCCCATTTTTCTTCTATTCAAACGAACCAAACACCCCTTTATTTACTTTTGAAAATTTCTAGTTTACGATTTTAAGAAAATGCACCGTACAACTAACTTCTACACATCATTAGACATTCAAAAGTACAAGTTAAATAGAAATTTAAAAGACTTACCAAGAGGGTTTTGAAAGCGAGCTAAGACACGATCCAACAACCCAAACGTTGCTTAAATGATAACCCGAATACTAGAATCAACCCAAAACTTCTATGTCTTCATGTTCTTGATCAAGTTGTAAAAATTTTAAGAGTGTGTGTGTGTGTATGTGTGTGTGTGTTTTAATCGGATAAGCAAGAGAGAGCAAAAGAGAGAGAAATGTGTTTTTAAAATCATGTACAAAGTGTGAAATAAGCCAAGACAAAAGCTTATAGTACTAGGCTTGGGACACAATAGCTAAAAACATGCCTTCTTGTTCCCTCCTTGGCTCGAACCGGATAGGGTATCCAAAGGGGCTCGAGAGCTTCGTTTTTGTGTCGGGTTCTCTTAAGACTCAAAGTTCTGGACTTTTACAAATTTTACCGATGTTTCTAGTTTTTTTATGAGACTTAAAAATACTTTTTCAAAGAACCTCGAATATTTACACGACATTCCAGAATTAACTTCTCAAACTTATTTTGAACATTAAGGACGTGTCGGGACTTCATTTCGGCATTTTAGCTATTTACGAGACAAAAACCTCCTGGTACATATTCAACTTAGATAAAAATCCTTTTAAATAGGTTTAAACACAAGAACATAACACGAATATATACTACATCAACATTGATTCGTCACCGTCAACATGGTACTTGTTCTAACGAAACTGACAAAAGTCAAATAGTCAAAGGACTAAATTAGAACATTCAAAATCTCAAAAAAAGGCAAGGGTTACATTCGTTCATGAAACGACTCACAATATACTAAAACGCGTCAAGATGCCTTAAGGTCGACCAAGACTAGATTTTTAGTCATTTGTTTATTTAATTGTTAAACTCGCGCAGTTTTCCGTTCCCTTGACTAGTTTCTTGACGTAGTTCTAAGATTCTCATTTTAAGACAACCGCTAATAAGCATCTTAAATAACTTATTTAAAATAAGTTTAGTAAGCTCATTCCCACATAACCAGATATACTTAAATTTACTGTCGTGCCGGTACGCGTTGCGTGACGCTTTTCGCTAAACGCGGGAAATCTTCTCAGAAATCGTTAAAACGATAACATAAATACTTCGATACGGATAAAATGAATCAAAAGTGATTCATTTAAGAAAATCAAGACTCTCAATACCCGGTTAAACCGTAACCGTTTTACGCAAAAGATGTCAACCAAAGTCAACTTTTCAGTTTTCTCCGAGAGAACTGACAAGATCGAAAGACACAGATATATAACTATAGTATTTTAAAAATACTAAAATTCAGAAAAGTTACCGTTTATAACACTTTCTCTTTCTAACCGAAATTCATTTTTGTATTCTTCTATTGTTCGTATAGTGTTTATATGCTGTGATATTGATGTGCGGTTGATTGTAACACCAAAGTTTTACAATCCCCTAGGCAGTATACCTAATGGATGTAGTGTAGTATAGGCAAGACTTGGGGGTTGTTATTGTTCTCTAGGGGAATAGTTTGGGTAGGCTCGAATCAAATGTCACTAAGATCTAAAGGTTGAGAGAAGAATATTTTTTAGAAAGCAAGTAAAATCTCAGGTTTTGAAGGGGGTTTGATTTAAACTAATTAAACTACTAATCTAATTCTAATCTAATCTAACTATGTAGAAACTCGTATAGGTAAACAAACGTGCTCACTTAATCATGCAATACTCCTTAGATTGCTCTTCCTAATCCTATTGCCCGTCACCCTTGCGATGTAATGTGTAAGTATTTCCTAATTTACAAGCGAATTACACGAACCCACTTTCTATGCAATATTCCGTTAAGGCAATGCATAAGTAAGGTAGTATGAAGGCTATTACTTGGCTCCTAAAACTATATTACACGCGTTCAAACACTTAAAAGGTGATCAACCTTATTAGGGAAAAGTAGTATGAAGACTATTGTGAAGGTATCCTTTCTACACAATCACGTTTCCCTAGAGGTCTTCGCAATCAATTAAAGAAGCTAGTTACTAAGAGCCTAACATGCACACCATCAACAAGAAGCAATAGTAAAAGGAATTACAAACTAAGTTTCATGTAATCATAAGCAAACTCTAATAAATTTAGCCTAACATGTTAATTGAAAGCGAATAATAGTTAATCAAACATACATAGACATATCGAAAGATTAAAAGGATAAAAGAACTTCACTTCAATAAAACATGGAGTAATGGTGGATACAATAGGGTTATAAAACCCTAAAAACGACTGAACCAATGTATAAAATCGTTCCCTAAATATTCCTCATGAATTCCACTCTTAAACCCTAAAAACTAAGGTTGTATATATAGGAAAATAGTCGCGACGGGGTCACTTGTTAATTGTGATGCTGTCAACCAGCCGAATCTTCTATGGGCTTCTTTAAGTCGGCTACTTCAGACACCGTCACAAGAAGGGGTGTTATCGGGTCGGGTTATCGGGTGGTCGGGTCATGTCGGGTTTTGATTTTTAAAAACTCACCCGCAACCCGACCCGATAAGTGATCGGGTTATCGGGTTCGGGTCTCACAATAAAGTCTTTATTTCCTGCATCTTGATTCTAATACATCATTGTTAAGGTTTGTATGAATGATCATGGAACCTACAATTGGTATCAAGAGCCTACAAGATTGATGAATTGATTTGGTTTGTGTTTTTTTTACTTTTGATTTTCGAAAATTAAAAACAAAAAAAAGGGGTTTCGGAATTTTTTTTGATTAATTGTTTGTTTTGATTTTTGATTCATAGATGGTTTGTGTTTAAATTGATATCATCAAAACCATCTCGTAAGTAATCAAACATCTAGTGATTTTTTTTCTCTTTTGATTCGATTTAATTAAACAAAAAGAAAAGAGAGTCGATTTTTTTCTTCTTGTTTGAGGTTCGAATATTAAAAAAAAAGAAGGGAAAAACAAGCGTCTTGATCGAATTCGTGGTCTTGGATCGTGTAATCATTACTTGTTCGAGCTAATCATATCTTTTGTAGAGATTTCTTGGAGATTTACAGGTTGTTCGTGGTGTTTTCTAGCAAGAAAAAGGTCTTTGGATTCGTGTTTTGTGTCAACCGAACGAGCAACAGGATTTGACAATCGATCGGGTGAACTTTCTTGGGTGAGCCGAACAAGCTTCAAAGAGAAACAACCGAACGAGTTCAAGCATTAGCAACCGAACTAGCCATTCTCTAGTGGGAACCGATCTAGCATTATCTAGTGGGGATCGAACGAGTTCAAGTCTTCAAGCACCGAACGAGTTTATTCTTAGAGAACCGAACTAGTTAAATCTAGTGTGGACCGAACAAGCTCGATATCTCTAGGACCGAACGAGTGAGAACCATTAGGAACCGAACGACTGTTTACTTTGAACAACCGAACGAGCAACCACCAAGGACAATCGAACCAGTGACAATCGAACGAGTGGACTCTCTTTGAACCGAACGAGCTTTAAGTCACTAGAACCGAACGAGTGTTTACTTGGTCAACCGAACAAGACAACCGAACAAGCTTTCCCTCTTGAACCGAACTAAATAATCAAACAACAACAAAAACATAAACACAAATCAAACAAATCAACAATCACTTGCGATCCGTTCATTCATACTTAAATTAAAATGGGATCCAATGAAGAAACAAATGCAGCAGGTACCGATACTCGTCCACCTATGTTGGTTGAAAGTGACTACGATTCTTGGAAGATTCGTATACACAGGTACATTCGAGGCAAACCCAATGGCAAGCTGATATGGAAATCCATCCAGAATGGACCTACACCTCACCCTATGATCACTGATCCTCCACCTACTGGTTCTACTGTTGTGCCCGCACCGAGGAAGAAACTTGATTCTGAATTCAATGAAGAGGAAAACAAACTTGAGATGGCTGATACTCAAGCTGAAATCATTCTTAGTCAAGGTCTTCCCAGACACATCTTCAACATCCTAAATCAAACAAGCACTGCAAAGGAGATTTGGGATAATGTGGAGTTGCTTATGCAAGGATCAGGTAGGACTCTTCAACAAAGGAAGGAAGATCTGTTTGATGAGTACGAACGCTTTCGTGCTATTGGAAACGAATCAATTCATGACTACTTTGTGCGTTTCCACAAGCTTGTGAATGACATGAAGATTACTCAGCTCAACATTCCAACTCATCAGATGAACACCAAGTTTGTCAACAACCTTCCGGCTTATTGGGGTAAATATGTGACTAACGTCAAGCAGAACATGGACATTTCTACCACGAGCTATGTTCAAATTTATACCCATCTCAAAGCATATGAGCCTCATGCCAAAAAGACACTCAAGAAACAGGAGCAGTCTGAAAGTATTGTTGATCCACTGGCGTATGTTGCTCACACCACATCCGCACCTGCTCTTCCATCACCCTCAACTTCAAGTTCTCAACCTACTGCTCAGTCTTCGAATGACGCATTGATGGCCACTATGACTCAGATTGCTAATCTTTTAAGTGGTTTCCAAAAGCAGTTTCTACCAACCAACAACCAGCTCCGGACTTCTTCCAACTCCAAAACTCATGCTACGGTGCATGATGGTCAGATTGTTACTGAACCGGTTTAGAGGAAAGCTCCAGGTAATGTTGGCAATACAGGTGCTCGAGGCAAGAAGGTGATCTGTTACAATTGTAGAGGTGAAGGACATGTTGCAAGACAGTGAAAAGAACCAAAGAGAGCGAAGGATTCTCAGTACTTCAAAGATAAGATGCTGCTCATGGAAGCAAAAGAAAAGGGAGCTACTCTTGATGCAGAAGCTGAAGCATTCCTCGCCAATGTAGAATGTACTGCTCCCTATGATCAACCTTTAGCAATGACTACAACAAATATCTTCGAAGTCAACCATGAGGATGCATATGATTCAGACGTGGATGAAGGCCCCAATGCTGCTGCCGCTTTCATGGCCAACTTGTCATCCACCAGTGCCACCAACAGTCAAGTCAATGAGGTACACTCCAATGATAATGAAATCTTTAATAATGTGAATGATCAGATGAGTCAGGAGATGCAACAGGAAGAACATTCAGACTTTAATGCTGAGAATGAGATTGATGAAAATACGATTTCGTATGATCAGTATCTTCTTGACAAAGAAGCCCAACATGTTCCAACTGAGATATCTGCTGATACATCTGATAAAATGTCTATGATTGCCATTTTAACTGACCTGCAAACCAAACTAGACGGACATGCTAAGGATAATCAGGAGATATGCTTGGTCAACAAAAACTTAAAAAATGAGCTTCTTCAATGCAAGCAAGAAATATGTCGTCTAGATACCCAAAATGTCAAACTTGATCTTGAAAACAAAGTTAGACAGGAACAAGCCCTAGTGATTCAGCGTAACAAGCGTAACGCTGAACTTGAGCAAGAAAACGTGTTGCTTAAATCTGCTCTTTCAGTAAAAGATAAATCAATTACACTTTTACAATCTGGAAAAGAAAAGATTTTCTCTAAGAAAAAGGAGCTCGCAGATAGTTATCTAGATGAAATAGTTTGTTTGAAAAATGCTAACAAAGTTGCAAGAGACATGTTGCAACGATTTAACATGCCAACACAAACTATTCCAATGCTTTTAAAGAAACCTATAAAAGCAACCGCTGACTTGCACAAGGACATCCTAGGCACTCGCAACCCAGGTCTAGGTTATATGGCCAAGCGTGCTCAACCTGTTTTGTATGATGCTGATACCCTTTTGCATCCCACTCACCACCCCGTTAGTATATGGGATAGTGAAGAGGTCTTGGTTCACCAAGTTGTTAGCATGAAAAAGATGAACGAAAAACCAGGGCATGTTCGACCCGAGAATGGCTTCTATGAGAAGCTAAATGCCCTTAAGTTTGTTCCTCAACAGGAACTGTCCCGAGAACAGGCGTATTGGCTTCCTGCCAATGAAATTGCTAGTCAAGCTAGTAACCCAGATAGTCCTGTCACTCCCTTTATTCATACACGTCCACCTCCAAGTCAAGTTCTGGCTAATCTTCAAAAGGTTAATGCTGTTTTTTCTCAATTTGAAGGTATCATAAAAGAAAGAACAACACAAAAACCAGACTATGTTTCTGAATGGTGTTATGATTATGCCAAACAGTTTGTTGAACAACAACTGGTACCATTTTATGACCATTTCAAAAAACACATAGAATCTGCTAATGAAACAATTTTCAAAGAAGTAAAAGAATATGAACAGATTTTTGATGACTTGGATGCGGAGTATGAACGATGTGTTCTTGATAACAAGAACCTGACCATAGAGAAGAAAAATCTTTTAATCAAAAATGACTGCTTAATTGCTGAATGTTTAGAAAAAGATATCTGCTCTATTGTGCTTACTTCCGATATTGTTGTGCCCCCTAGTTCGAATTGCCTTTGCGAAGATCTTAGATCTGCATGCGATAGGGAACACACTAAAGTTCTTGAACTTGAAGCTGAAGTTTTAAAACAACAAAAGATGGTCATTGAATCTGAGAAACGTAACTCTCATTTACAAAAGACCCATATTGATTTACAACTTAAATTTCAAAACTATAAACAGTGCATAGACACTTCTAGTGCCTCCAATGCAATTTTTGAAATTAACAAGTTAAGAAAACAGCTTCAAGGGAAAGATGACACTATCAGGAATTTAGATGCTCAGATCAACATCATGAAGGTGTTGAATGTAGGTTCCACTGAAGGTAGTTGTGACCAACAGGCCTTAGACACTGACAGAATTCAGTTGCAAGATATGATTACCTCCCTTAGG
The DNA here is from genome assembly GCA_026074375.1 of Tanacetum coccineum. Taxonomy (NCBI): domain Eukaryota; kingdom Viridiplantae; phylum Streptophyta; class Magnoliopsida; order Asterales; family Asteraceae; genus Tanacetum; species Tanacetum coccineum. The sequence goes on along the minus strand of BQNB010006938.1, from coordinate 82,865 downwards.
ATTCAGCTAGATGGCCTTAAGGTAGAAAACGTGAGTCTGAAAAGACGGTATGATGAACTGTCAAAGGCGAATACTCACTCACGTACTGCGTACACTGAAAAGCTTAGTGCCTTAACTTCTGAAAATACCAAGCTGAAAGCCCTAGTGCATGGTAAAACAAGTAGTGGACCTTCAGCCTCTGAGAAACCCAAAGTACTTGCTTCAGGGATGTATACCAACAGTTCAAAGTACGTTCCACCTCCAAAAAGAGCCAACTGGGTAAAACCAACCCCGTTGCCTAAGAAAAAGCAAGTTACTTTTCAGGAACCTCCCAGGACTTCAAATAGACCCACACAGAAACCACCAGTGCAACAAAACAAGAAGCCTAATGTTTCTGTAAATCTGTCTACAAGAACCAAACCTGCCACTGAATCTCGCAAACCTATGCCAAAGAGCCACACTCGGAACCATCGTATCTTGCCCAGTAAAAGTGTGAACGCGAGGAGAGCAGCAGATCACAATAGGAAGTTGAATTTTGTTGATCATAATCAGTTTGTGATTCGTTCTTTGAAGTCTGTGAATACCAAAACCCCCCAGGCCAAACATAGTGTGAATCATACTAAGAAGGTTTGGAAAGCAACCAGAAATCATAATGTGAACACTACTAAGACAGCTTGGAGACCAACTGGAAAGGTTGTTGGTAGTGTTAAGCCTCAGTGGAAACCCACTGGACGACATTTTGCGTTGTATGATAACTGTCCTTTAACTAGGATAATGGAACCCATTGTTGAGCCTTTAGAACTTACCCCGAGCGTTAGTTCTAGTTCCAAAGTTACTATGATCTCTAGGTTCACTGATTGCAAACTTAGTGATCGAAAGGCTGGTTCCAAGGGGATATCTGGTATTTTTGAATGCTAAAGCATTGTATCCTTTGTATATTTGTGTATATTTGCAAAAAAAAAAAAAATCTAGATGGCTTGCAGTTATTTCAGACTGTAACCCGGTCTTAACCCAGAGATTTAGTGTACGTTTCAGTGCATTATTTCTTTACAGACAAGAAGTTGTCTAAACCCCGAACCATTTTTCTCATAAACAATTTGTTTTATTAAACATGTTCGGGATGACCAAATCAGACTGTGACTATAGATCTTTAAATAGAACACGGGTCATAGTTTGAGGGGGAGAATCAGTACTACTAACAGTTTTTGCAGGTCAAAAAGGACCAACTGCTGATTCTATTGGAGAAAGTTTGAAACGACCCACTGCTTACAACTTCAGACAGATTGATTTATCATTCTGGTCTTGGTAAATCTAAGGTTTATGTTTCAATTATTCACTTGATAAAATGTGCTGAATTCGCTCGCCTCATAACTTGAGGGGGAGCTCGATATGCTTTAAGTCCACCTTCTAGATCAAAACTATTCACGAGTTTCACACTTTTGATCGGGGGAGACAATGTGACTTAAAATGTTAAACGGATAATTAAATGATTCGATTGATTCTAAAATGCTAAGTCCTATCCATGCATGTGCTAAACATCTTTCGATTATCGACGCACATGTGTAGGGGGAGCATAAGTGTTAAAATATCAAAAATGTCAAGGTACCAAAAGTTTGTGTTATACACACGTATCTTGATAAATGACAAAGAATCTTTTGTTTCATGTTCGTGAAAGTGATCTTATGGAATGCTGAGGAAAGAGATGTTGTACCACCAGGGTATTCATTTGAATACTCATGCACTAGTCTTCGGACTGTTGCCCACTAGTGAAGTGGATTTCCTTACAAGTACTTGTATAAGTTTGGATTTCCCAAGGCACTTCATATCTTTCGAGATATTTTTTCAAAACTTCATCAGAGCATTCTGATTAAACTTTCGTTTGTGCCTCAAACATATTTCATAAGCACATCGAATGTTTTTCAAATCATTTTTGCCACAGGCCTTCTACGGTACTTAATTGTATTAAGAAGTAAAACGCTGAAAAAGGAATTGTACGGTATAGTCAGCAGATAGTAACTGTACTGACTCACTCTTTACCATTCTATTAGTAGAAATACTATTAGTGTGTTAGTCTTCGGACATCTGGTCTAGAGAACGGCGAACATTAGGGAATCTGATACTTAGGTATTAGAGGAACTAGCTTGTCACGTGCCGGAAAACCTGTCAAGAAGGTTCTTTTAATGAATCTATCTGATCACAGGTGCAGTATTCATACTGTAATCATTGATCCTCACGGAATCAGAGGTTAATGTAACCGACCAGATTGAGTATCGTCTATACTCGGTCCCTTCAAAATATAAAACCTTTGTGTGTTCACAAAATGTTTTTCTAGAACACATTAAGTGGATTTTACATAACAAAATGTTTTTGTTGGTGACTAAATTGTTCTATCATAGCGAATGACGACTCAAAGTATCCGATGCAAGACATGCTCATATCCTTACTCACATATCTGAAGAAATCAAGAAAGTTTACATACAAAGCTTCCGCACAATCTCTGAAAATCAATGTCTTCTTCAAATGCAAAAGTTCAAATGATTGGAAGAAGATAAATCATCAAAGCTTTCAAAGATTCCAACAGATATGAGCATGTGAGACTAAAGATCAGCGTATGGCAAAGTCAAAGTGAAAGAAGATCACAAAGTAATTCAGAGAAGTAAAGCTTAAACAAGTCAAAGATCAAGATCAAGTCATCACATCAAGTTCTGAAGATCATGATCAAGGTGTTAAAGATTGAATTACCAAAGCACAACAAGTGAAGTACCCTATCAACAACGAGCTAAAGAGACAAGCACGAGTGAGCTTCAAACAACTTCTCATGACCTCATCTAGGGGGAGATTGTTAGGATCACATAAATGGACCCGAACAAAGAAGCTTCGGTCACTCGAAGATACAAGACAAAAGTCTAGCTCGTTAGTTGGTTAATTAATTAATGTTTATTAATGTAATTGGGCTGACAAAGAAAAAGCCTGAAAAGCCCAACAAAAGCCTAGAATGGGCAGAACCTTGTTAGTATAAATACACCTAGTTTAGTCAAAATTAGGTTAGACATTAAGCCATTTTTATTTTCATTTTTAGGTTAGCTACTCTGAAGAATAGAGTGGATAAGAAACCTCCATTGAGGTGAAAAAGCACCCTTTTGAAAAGTTAACTTATCTGAGGCTGTGTGATATCTCATAAGTGCCAATTGCTCAAAAATCTCCGAGTTAGGTATAGAAGTAATACCATCTTGATCATCCAACTTGAGATGTCGTCGTAAAGATCCCTCAATGATAGTCATTGAGTGACCATCAATGGTAGCAGTAATCTTGACTTCTCCATTTTCAGCAGTAGTAACTTCAGCAGACCTCTAAAATTGTTTGATAAATGAGACATAAACATCTGGCTTCTTTGTAAGTGCATAGCAAATGTGACTTCGATTTAGGAAATCGATGATTTGATGAAACCTTGCACTTCCTGTAGATTTCTCTAAAAACGCTACCATGTTGTGCTTGTCACAAAATTCCAAGTTTGCCATGAATAAAAATGTGAGTAAATGAGTGGGATTTGATCGTGATTGAATATATGAAGACTAGAGAAAGTTAATTGAGATTTAAATAGAGAATCGTAGAGATATGGTTTGACCGACTTAAAGAAATTGTGTTTATCATGATTAAATTTAACATATATATATATATAAAGATCACGAAAGTCCAATTGGTCAAACCCCTATATCATAGGAATTTGGCGGAAATATCTCAACGGCTCTATTAATTAATGAAAAATCTGTTAGTCCCAAACATCACTAACGGTCATCCAGCAGTACTAAATTTGGTCTAGCAGTACAAAAAAAAGCCTAGCAGTATTAACTTCTCTACCCAAAAGCAGTACAAACTCCAAAGATTTGTATTACTCAAAAATAACTTCACACAATCTCTCTTTCTGTTTTTAAGCTCACATGTTATCTCTCAATTCTTTTGGCTCACTTTGCACTCTGTCTATTTTTCACACATCTCTCTTTCTGTTTTTAAGCTCACATGTTATCTCTCAATTCTTTTGGCTCACTTTGCACTCTGTCTATTTTTCACACATACACCAATTCTCTCTATTCTTTTTGGCTCACAATTCACACAAAGTATAATTTTTGGCAAACTACCAGCCATTAACGGATTTGATTAGTCTTTACCAAACTCTTACAAACTTAACAAACATATGTTGGACGTATTCAAGCTCTTTTGGTAAAAAATATTTTTCTTCAAGCTTAGTATCACGAAGTATATTTAATATCAAGAACTTATCATGAATCAAGCAAACAAATACTTATCATATTTAATCCTCCTTCATGGGTAATTTGATACATGATCGTACTCTATTTTAAAAACCATTTGTTTTGAAAACTAGATAAATCTGGCTCTGATACCAATTATGGAAACCGTAGAGGGGGGTGAATACGTTTCCATTTAAATACTTTAAATCAAACATTATATCACTCTCTACCGACAGTCCCATAAATATATGAGGGGCGCCTAGTACATAAGGGGGCCGCCTGATTTATAGGGATCGCCTCTAGAAGAGGTTTTTTGGAATAGATCTTTTGTATCAAATCACCAATCAAGTTTGACGCATTATGAGATGTGTCAATAATAGATTTACAATAACTAGCACATATTCTACCAATAAATCCACACTCAAAATGTTTACTACAAAGAGCTACACAACCACGTCCTAACACATTTCATACATAATAATTTCGCACAAATCATAAACAACATGCAGGTGAAATGTATAGAGTAAAGTAAAGGACATAAGTAAAGAGAAAGGTAAAAGAAAATGTAAACCGGACACTGTGATTTATAGTGGTTCGGTTACGAAACTCTTCTTCGCCCTACTCCACTCCTCGAGTATCCAACTCGAGAGTTAATTCACTAATCAACAAGCTCCCTTTCGGCGATATAAAAATAAAATAAAAAACCTTTTACCGTTGCTTACATTATTTTTTCGACACTAAGCTAGGATGTTTGTGAGTCCTTCTTTGGGACAAACTAACCCGTTATGTTTTATGGCCCGACAAAACAAACCTTGTGTTTTAAGGCCTAAACAAATAAACCATGTCGCTTACATTATTTTCTGACACTAAGCTAGATGTCGAGTCCTAATCTTAGCTAGAACCAATCTACCACCCACACTTGTATTTTGAGGACTAAAATACTAACCGACACACCATCAACCCTTACGAATTTATACACCACTCGGATCTACACACCACTAAAGATTAGAAGACATGGACTCGATCTATATGTAACAAATGGACTAACTAGACTAAATAACTTCGTATCTTGATGATGGGACGAAAAGGGGGGTTTTCTTTCTCTTGCACTTAGGAAAAGAGAAAGGATAGAAGGATTGGATCACATTTAAACAAGATTAACCAAGTTGAATGATCAAAGATTTAGAAAGATTTAGTGAGATCTAAAGAGAGAAAGAACCAAAAGAAATTCGTGCAAAAAGGTTCTCAAAATAGTTGAAAGTGACCCACTATTTATAGGAGCTGAAAACTGTCTGTCGGAAAGTGATGCCACCCAGATATATTAGGGGGGCCGTCGGGTATTTACGAGGGTCGCCGACATATTTAAGGGACCGCCCCGACAGACGCTTCTGTTTTTGTCTTTTTGTGATGATGGTTAAATCTGATGAAAATATGACTTGTTTTAGAGGGGAAAATATCATATTTGAAATTTGAAATATTTACAACATAAAACATTTTTTTATAATTCAAAAATAATTTGCCTAAATAATTTTTGATAAATTGTTTTGTTATATTTATAAAAATATAAAGTTTAAGACAAAAACTTATTTCTTTGATCATCCTACAAGTTTAATGTTGTTTGTACATACCTTACGTGATTTACGTCGGGTGTAGACAAATGTACGTGTTGATGCAGACTTGAGACGTCGAGAGATGTAGATGCATATATGCATTGATGATTTGTGATTACGAGTAACTTGTGCACTTTACGTTACGTATTACAAGTTACATGTTTGTCATCATCAAAACATAAAGGGATCGTACAGATTAAATATCATAATATTTGCACTAACAGGTTGCTTCATGAGTATGCTCACTGAGGGGTTCACTCACTGAAGAGATGAACCTTCTGATGAGACTACTTCTTGATGAGATCCTTCAACGTCTACTCAATGAAGAGTAAAAAGCTGAACTCATCAACATGATGAATACCGCTCTGAGTTACACTCACTGAAGAGTAAACTCCCTGAACTTCATTAGTTACTTGATTCCACTAGTTCCATATCAGAGTTAAGGAGGGTTCACAAGATTTAATGGTAGTGGACACTACGTTACTGCAAAACCATTTCTAAGTGTGACATAAACAGTTTTATTGCAATAAATTTTCCTACATCCTTCCTTATTTACTACAATTTTTTTTGAATGAAAATTATACATAAAAGTAACTAGTACATAAATAAAAATATCTTGAATATTGAATTCCCATCTTAGTACTTTACATGTTCAAATTTTCAAAAATCAGGGTGTTCTAAAAAATGAACCCTTAAACTCATTGAATAACTGAAGATAAAATACATACAAAATTTTCAAACAGTTAAATGCCCCTGACATAATATAAGCCATGTGTCCATATTCATTTCATGAATGTTTCAAGAGCTAACATCCCCAAATCTCTCTGAAGCGGCAAAACTTCGCATCCACATAGGTATTCCTTTATTCATGCACCTGCCTTGCACTTTTTCAAATGAACCACTAAGAAGAAAAATCCTTCAGCATATCCTTTAGTAGGTATGAGCACATCTTTGGGATGATATGTGAATACATGTGCTTCAATCCCCTGAACATTAAGATCTCCACATTGAATTCAGCTCTTAAGTTTCCTCATGAGGGAATTAGGTGTAACATCAAATGATAAAATTGGACTTTAAACCCACCCCTTTAACATACTTTATAACCAAGTCCCTAACCAACCCCTACGTTAAGTGATCAGCTACATTTTTTTGAGACCTTACAAATTCTATATAAATCATCCTATTCATGATAAGTTTACGAATCATGTCGTGTCTGACATCTAAGTATCTAGTCTTCCCATTTTACATTTGGCTATAAGCTATTGCCAAAGTAGTTGCACTATCACAACATATAGAAATAGGTGTTATAGGTTTAGACTATATTGGAATATCAAGAATAAAGTTTTTCAATAATCCAGCTTCTTTACCAGCTGTTGCTAAAGCCACAAATTTATATTCCTTTATTGAACTTGTGATGTAAGTTTTCTCTTTAGAATCCCATGATATAGCACCTCCCCCAAGAAAGAACACTCGACCACTTGTTGAAGAATTATCTTTAGTGTTGCTGATCCAACTTGCATCAGTGTATCCTTCTAGAACTAAAGGATATCCAATATAAGACAAATTATAATCCATAATTTTCTTCAAATACTTCAGTACCCACTGAACAGCTTTCTAGTGCTGAGTACAAGGATTACTGGTGTACCTACTTAATTTACCTATTGTAAAAGCAACACCATGCATTGTACAAGTCATGACATACATCACGCATCCAATTATCATAAAATACTCAAGCTGAGATACAACCTTACCTTATTAGGTTTCAGCTTCTCACGTGTATCCATAGGAGTACTCACCGGAGTACAATCAAAGTAATTAATTTTCTTCAGTTCCCTCTCAATATAATGTGAATGGAAAGTGAGTTTCCATTTCTTCTTATTTTTTTAGAACGACAATTTTTTTACAGCCTACACCACCTATCTCACAAATTCTATCACACATGTCTCCAATGAGACTTGAACCCACAACCTCTAGGTTGAAGGGCCACTCACACACCGCTGGGCCAAGAGGCCTTTGGTGCGATTCCATTACTTTTATATTTGATCCTTATGCCAAGGATAACATCAGCCTCCTCCATTTCCATCATGTAGAACATTGATAACAAATTTCTTTTCGTTAAGTCTAACTGAACTTGGTCAGTCACAAAGATAAGCATGTCATCAATATATAGACAAATGATGATTCATTTACCAAATTCATCAAGTTTTCTATTTACACATTTGTCAGTTTGGTTCAAAAGATACCCATTGGAAATAACCACTTCATCAAAAAAATTATGCCATTATTTAGGTGCGTGTTTGAGTCCATATAAAGACTTCACAAGTTTGCAGACATTGTTTTCATTTCATGGCATAATGAAGCCTTGAGGTTGGTTCATGTAACCCTCCTTATCTAACTTACCATTCAAGAAAGTTGTCTTAACATTGTCACACCCCGTAAATTCCAGGTCAATATTTTTAAACTTTTCCGATCATTACTTTTGACTTTTATACGTTACGTTTGAATCTGACAGTTTACCGGGAAGTTAAACCGCGTAAATCTGAAAAACGTCATCGGGCGCGTCCCGACATCGGTTATTAATTAATTTAGGCCTTATATGAGATATTTTAACTTTTCTGAGTGTTTCATGATTTTTAATCACTTCCGATATTAATTTTAGGGTTTTATCTTTTAAATTGCGTTTTTCGCGTTTTTGACCAAACGGAACCCCGGAAACTCAAAATCTTTTCGTGTAAACTCAAGTTATCGATAATCTTATACCCTAAGTCCAAAAATTTCGTGATCATGCTCATGTCCTCACCTCTACCCATGAAATTTTAGCCTATGGACAAGCTTGGACTTGAAATTAAATCATTTATGCTCCACTAACTTAAAATTTGAAAACTTACCAATGCATGTGAAGGAAAATGACAACTTTGTTGTCTATGCCATTTCTTACACACTTAGACTATTATTGGTGAGCCAAGACCAAGCCATGAGCTAAACTTGGAGCCAAAGTTGGCTTGAACTTTCCCCCTCCTTGTGGTATTTCGACCTACGAACCAAGACCACACACACTCTTGGTGTGTGTTTGGTCAACATGTGTGCATCTATGATACCCCAAACCCTATTAAGCCTATAATCCACACTACTCGACACCTAGGGTTACACTTCATTTCATAAGCTCAAAATTTTTCTCATCTCTCTTTTTCCTCTCTTTGCTCAGGCACCAACAACACCCAACTAGGGTTTCATTTTCTTACGGCTCACCTACAACACCCAACCCAATCCATAACTTTTGATTTCCTTCAAGATCCAAGTGTTCCAAGATGTTAGTTATAGTTATCTAAGGTTGATCCAAGTAGTAGTTCTTTAAATTTCAAGGGTTTGCAAGATTATAAAATTAGGGTTTCTAATTTTATAAGTGGGTTTTATAGATCGAGTCATTTTGGGTATAGATCTTGTGATTCTCTTCTTGTGTCTTCATTCTTGTAAGCATTCTTGACCCATCTCTTGTTTCATTTCTCTTATTCTTATGAATATTATTCAAGTTTAAGAATCCATGTGTATGTGTTACTTTTATCAAAAGAAATGATAAAAATATCTTGACAACTTTTATAAAAAATAGAAGTATTATAGATATGATGAGGTTATGATAGATTAAGAGTGGTTTTGTTGGTATGTTTTGGCGAAAAAGAAGTTAGGTTAGACTAGACACTATGGCGGTCTTATGGTTGAGTCTATGGTACATTTTTGAAAATATGAGTTGCTGATTGAAAATGTAAATGAGGTTGTAGGACACTTAAAAATGGTTTCAATAGTCAAAAAAGTAGTTTTTGGATAGCTCATTTCGTATAGATAGATTTCCGTATATTAAACACTAAAAACGGACTTTAAACGGCCAAGTTATGGCGAATGAATTTTGAAACACTTTTTGGAAAAACAAATAATGTAGTTGTTGTTGGGATTAATAAATAAGGTTTACGAACACTTTCGGGCTTATTTGAGCTTTTAAAACCTTCACGAAACATATAGAAACCTTAAGATATTAATTAGAAACTTTAGAAATGTCATGAACATATTTATGTGATGTCGAGACTAACAAAAATGTAGGGTTTCTAAAAATGATATATTTTAGCACATATTAGTTAAGTGAACATATGAGTTAAGCGTTTAGGTCGAGATAGTGCGTTTAGGAAAAATGGATATATCACTTTATAGGGGACGGTATTAACGTCCCGAAACTAAAAACTTACCCAAAATAGAAAGTTAATAAAAATGGCAATTTTCGGATAAACGTCGGAACTTAACGAAAAACTCTATAATTTTATTTAGTCATACTTTATTAAATAAACTAAAGCACAAACACACATGGATGTCTTTTCTCTTGAAAGCGTATCGTACAAGTTTCGGTTATCTTTTGTTTTCCTAAGACGCGTCATTTATTTAGGTCGTGTGTAGGATCCTTCGGCTTTATTTCTTCTTCGTTGATTATCGATTCGCCACTTGCTTAAAGTGGGTTCATAGCCCCACGTTTGTACCGATTTACAAATGCTTTATACTTTGGGGTGAGAAACATTGTTTGCTTTTAAAATTTGGACACAAGTTCTTAACGTGAGTTTTACATGTTTATGTGTTGCCTAAGTTTGCTTACAAACCACTATTGCCCAAACTATCATGAACCGTTAGTCACCTATGCCAATTGGATTGGTTAAGTGAGCGTGAATGAATAAATAGATCTATTGGGACTAATTATCCCTATCTACTTTGGTTCCACTTAACGAAGAACAAACAAATATATGTCATGTCGATGTGCGTTGTGGTGGTCTTTGGTTTGGGACACCAGTTAGGGCAGGAATACTATGTGGCATGATATTATATGCCCTGTTGTTATTAGCATCGGTGTCATAAGCTTAGCGTAACAATAAATACTTTTTATGTGATGTTGTATCTGTTATAGTAGTCGCATACGTTTTGAAATCTTGTGGTACACTCTTGTATTAACTTAAACCTATGAATTCACCAACATTATGTTGACGTTTCAAATATGTTTTCTCAGGTGCTTAGCTTGGCTTGATTCTTGATGCTAAATGGAGTCTATGTGCTATGTGACTTCGCCAATTTCAAGACTTATCTATTTACATACTCGTTGTCCTTGTCAAACTTTGTTATGCTTCCGCTACATTTAACTTTTTTATGACCGGTTGTAAAACTTAAATTAATTTTCTTTATGCAACGAGTACAATTTTTTTAAATGTCCATGATTAGTGGTCGTTCTTTATTGCTTTTTGTTCGGATTGTTATGACGCCACGCCCTCGGACACGTATTCCGTCCAGGCCCCGTCTGGGGTATGACAGTTGGCGTTCCCGTAACGGTCAACTTCCCTTTCATCCCATACTTTATATACTTTTACAAGACAAGTGGCGATATCTACCACTTTATACAAAACTTTACATCGTTGATTTTGAATAATCAATCCTTTAAATGATTCCATCGGTTTAAGGCTTTGCAAACCGACTATCTTCAAACTTTCCTCCTCTTTTTTGTTACGATTTTTCTAATTGTTTTGATTTTTTAAACAATACATACTACGAATCTCGGTGTAATTTCACCATCTTCACGATCATAATAGATTCAGATAATTTCTTCGATAATTCTTCATTCTTTGGACGTACCAATAATTGTGATGGTAGTAAAAATACATGAGTTTTGACTAATTTTTGCATTCCCATTGCAATGTACAAATTTCCCAACCATACCAGAGATAGAAAATGACACAAGACACAGGAAATACATACTTTACACTTTAAGCAACTAGCAACTGATAAATGGACTTAATATAATAGTGTAGGCTAAGGTGTAAAGGTGTAACGAAACAAATAGTTGGTGTTATTCCTAAAAGATTGGCTTTATTGGTTTACATTTTACACCAATTATATAGGTTTCCCATGTCTTTATCCTACCATTAATCATTCTTAATTGTAACCTTTAGCTTATTTGAGTTAAGGAATTCAGCAATCACAAGTGTCTCGTTCATGGATTTGGATGAGCATTTGTGGTTTTGTCGCCTTTCCTAGAATATTGGTATTGGTAAAGATTGCATTATAAGAATGACCCACCTGTTATCCTTTATGTTGCGTCAACCCATTTTATTTTTTTGAACAGTTGCATCTAGACTCTAGTGGTGGAGATTAGTATCTTTGCCAAGCTTATGATAGAATACTCGCCATGACTGAGCAGTTGAGTGATCACCAAAAATGAAACACAAAGAAAGTGATAGTATGAGTGTGATTCTTTTTCCTTATCATTAGGTGCTCGGTTAACATTTCTAGACTTAGTAATTTTTTAAATTCATGATTTTCAGTCTGTACACATGAGATATCTGTAGATGAATTATTTAAAGGTCTACTTAATGGAAATAAGAATTCAAGTGAGGGGATATTTGAAGACATCAAATAGTTAATACTTTTACTATATCGAATCCGCATAATTTATGTGGCCTTGTTTTATATGATTTTTATATGAATACTGTACTTAAATCGATCATGAAACAGGTTCGAGAGTAATTTATTGCATTGGAACGAAAAAACAGATGCTGAAAAATGGCAAAAAAGGACTAAATATAAAGTCATCAAGAAACGATGAAGGACTAAAAGAGAGCATCTATTATGAGATTTGCTATTAAGTACTAATTGAGAAAACAAATAAGAATAATAAGACGGGGCCAAACACGTGCAATGTCATAAACGTTTCAAAAGACCAAACACTAGCCTGCATACGATAAAAACCCAAGGCATAGTTGTAAAAAACCAACACGCCGTAGTTGTACAAAACACTACGCATAGTTATATGCGTGGGCCTAAAGATGGAATGTACGTAGGAATAAACTTACGGCGTATCGCCTCTACATTTTACACACTACTCCGTAGCATTGTATCCAAAAACTATAAATAGAGGCCGAATTCTGCATAATTCATCATCATTCTTCCTCTCATCCCAGGGGACGACTAGGGCACCATCCCAAGGTATTTTCCAGCAGTCAACAACCACTTTTCAAGGGAGAATTCTCATACAACCATTAACGTTATTAGTTCAACATCAAGTAATTTGTATCAAAAATTATGTTTAATTCGATCAATGTTTTATTCATTACTGTTTGTGTAATTTACATTATGATTGGCTAACAATTTAAGTGTTAGCCTTGTTATGATTTCATTAATGTTTTGATTCTTATTTCCTGTTTAATTATTGTTTGTATGGATTACTTCCCTATTTGCTTGTTGTCTGATCCTCTGATAATGGTGAGTGTTAATGCTAGTAGGAGATCCATTTAGCATTTAATAGCCTTTCACAGTTGAAATATAGACTTTTGGATCTAGGAATATGTTGCATCTGTATATCATTTTATGGTAAGCCTATCACCGCCTGCAAAAATAGGAACTTGAAAAGCGCGGGAAATCCTTTTAGGAGTTTAGTATCACTATCGATACTTAGACAGGTATTTGGGATAATTGGAGGTTTAATGACCAACCAACACTAGATCCATGTTGCTTCCCGATGACACACGTGAGATGAGACATAGACAGTCTAAAGTCTAATTAATGGTCCAGGTTTACAATCGCCCTAACCAGCACCTCGGCGCAATATCTAGAACTCCATCTATATAATCCACGCGCGCTCGTCACACATCCATATATACAATGAACTAGGAAATGTGAACACATTGGGTTAATAAGAAGATATCACCCAGCTCTTTCTTTTAAAACTTTCTCCCTTTTTGCTTCTTCTAAACAAAAAAAATCAATGCGTTTCATAAACTTATTTATACAAAAGTTTTAAATTATAAATTCTTCTCAATATAATTTAATTACTTAGAATTTTATAACGTTCTTTATCTATATATCTTATTTTTTCATTTGTCTATTAAGTCCTATTTATAGCTATTTAATTTTTAGAAATACACAATTCCTTCTTTTTTTTTTCTTACTAAATACCTACTATATCGTTAGCAACGAGTTCTTCCCTCGATAGTTAAAAACCAATTTACAACTTCCTGTTATTTATTTTCTTGCAGTTTAATCATCAAAACAACTATTAAAATGTGACAACCCTTAAACTCAGATAATAGACCACCCATTAGCTCTTGAGAACGACCTCAAATTACCAATCCTACACTACACACAATCAGGTTTTCTGCCCGTTAGTGCGTTGTAGACCATAGGTAGTTGATAACGCCTAAACTATACATGTTTTCAGTGGCGTTATTTATACATATTTTATCATTTCTCATGAACTTTCGATACTTAATAGCATGAAATACTTGCAGGTTCACTTGAAGACATCTCGAGCTCAAATTAAACAAAGATCAAGTACTTATACACTTCGGAAATCAAGATACAAGAAAAAAAGATAAAGTCTCAAGCTGAAAGTGCAAATGTGCGCCGCACTTACCCCTTGTGCGCCGCACTTCTCCTCAAAGTCAAAAGAATTAAAGGCTCAGTCAAAATAGTGCATTAACTCCCCAAGTACGCCGCACAAATTATTTTGTGCACCGCACTTCCCATCTGGCCACGCAAATAAATGAAGTTAATAAATACTGGTGCATTAACACACCATGTGTGTCGCACAATTTATTTTGTGTGTCGCACTTCTACCCAAAAATCTACCTATAAATAGAGCCAAAATTCTCACACATTATCATCAATCAAATCATTCCTTTTATACACTTCTCTCATCTAACACATAATCCCTTCGTGAAGTTCTAAACCTTCCCAACCGTTTCCTAAACCATAAACACCATACCCAATAGAAGCATTCTAAGCATCAAACAACCAACAGAAACGAAGAAGAATGTCATCTAGTGTCTATTGAAACAACTGATTTTCTTGTGACATCAAGTCTATGTTACGTAAGTTCTTCTCTGCTTCGAATGATAATCAATCCACTAGCCCATGAGAGGCTAATTCTCTCATGACTACTCGGTGAAGTTATGATAATGAATAAATGTTTGGTATGATCGTGAACTCATTAACTCAAGCTTATGTGCACCTACTAACGCCAAATATATCTATATGTTGTCGTGTTTGCTTATCAACTTAAGATTTAAAAAATCGTATCGGTATATGGCCGAAAAACGTTTATATCTATATGTTTTAAGGACTTCAGTCTCATGGTCCCTTTATCGTCTATGTAGCAAGAAATCCCTGTAAATTGATAACAAAATAAACTTTGATATAATACAATGTTCTGACTGGATCAATTTGAGTGACACAACTCTGGTCTCTACGCCAACTAAATACTAAGTCTTAAGTTAATAAAGATAAATTTGGTAGAAAAGGTATTTTCTGACGAGAACACATCCTATTTATAAGTTAAAAGTTCCATCTTCGAGGTCTTAATTATTACTACTACTTATAAATTATTTTTAACTATCCGAGTAGTCGTCTTTATTATCACTGGTAAAAACAGAAATTATTTTCTAATTGTTTAATGTCTACTTTCGAATCTAGTAAAAGCATTCTATTTTGAACATACTCAAATCGCTTGTGGACGACCTGGTCCTTACCTCAAAAAAAGATATAACTAACATACGTGGGCGCGTAATACTTTTACCCGCGTGTTTACTTCGCTATAGAAAAAATAGGTACATTTTCATCTCATTCATACAATTTCTAAAGCATTCTAAACACAATCAAACTGTTTTGCACCATTTGCCATGGATATGTTAAGCTGTTATGTAGTCAACTTTGAAAGATTTTTTTAACTCCCCCTATTTTTAAAAAATTGTCGTACAGTTTTCGGGCAAACTGGCCCAAACAAATTCTCCTTTGGATGCATATACGTACTTCTAATTATGAACTGGTAGAACCATTACCTGAACCTGAACGCACATCTGAATCGAATACTTCGTCAACAAAACCGAAGAGTTCCATTCGATCAACAAACAATCCACCATCTAACCACCATGACTGAATTGTATTGTCCGCCAATACTCAACATCAATTACTTCCATCACTTTCTTGATATTCTTCGAAATTACGATCCAATGGATGATGAACCCATGTGGGTTGTCGACCGTGTTGTCGCTCCGACTCTCGGTTCCGTGATCACTATTCCTGAAACCGCAAACTAATTTGCCATTAAAGGGTAACCACTTGACTCTCGTCAAAGGTAACCAATTTGATGGTAGAACCAAAACCGATCTCTGCATCTATACCCATTCAATGAATTCCTCAGAATTTGCGATATGTTTAAATACCGAGAATGAAGTTGTCCGCCTAATGATGTTTCCCCTATCACTCACTGGAGAAGCAAAAACATGGTTGGACGAACTCAACGAAGGAACTATCGAAACGTGGGATGAACTTCGAACTGCTTTCATTAGCCGATTCTTTCCCCCAACTCTTTTTGACCGACTCCTCAGAGAAATCCGTGCTTTTTCCTAACATGAAAATGAATCTCTAACCGATGCTTGGCTTCGTATGAAGGAAATGCTTAGAAATTACCATGGTCATAATCTGTCAAAAGGCAATATTATCAAAACCTTTTACCATGGTCTCAACAAAATAACCCAAGAAGTTCTAAATGCCACAGCTGGTGGTATTTTCCTTTATAAAACACCGAATCAAGCTTATCAGCTTCTCGAAGATAAAGTCTTACTCAAGCTCGACTGGGCTAAAAATCAAAAACCGCAAAATTACCATGCTCATTAAGACAAAAACTCCTTTGCTTTCGCCGCTGAAGGTAACAATAATTCCAACACTTATAAAATTATGACCCAACTGGACGCCAAAGACCATTAAAAATGATCTCAGAAACAAAGAAATCTAATCTCGTGCAAATCAACCCACACACCCTATCCTATCCGATGATACATAACATATGATATCTCATAAGAAGCTTTAGGACTCAATAAGCTAACAAGAAAACTAAAAAGCAAAAGCAAACCCTAAACTAGACTCAATAAGCACTTAGGACTTAAAAAATAAGCAGACAAGATAAGTTAAAACCAATAAGTCATCAGACTCAAAAAGACAGTTTAAAAGGACTTAGACAAGATTTTAAGCTAAACTAGGGGACAAATAAGCACTTTAAATAAGCTAGACACTAAAAACAGATTAAGACTTAAACTCAAATAAGCTAAATTTAAGCAAACACACCTAAGAAATAAGATAGAAAATAGAATTAAAAAAGACAGATTATGCTACTTTGCTTATGGACTTTTTAAAGCTTTAGGACTACTTTCAGACTTAATTTTTAGACTCAAAAATCATTTTGATAACCTAAAAGCTAAAGACAAATTAAGTTAATACCTTAATGAGCTAACTTAAAGCAAAATAAACCCAAGAGAGACTAAGACCTAACCACAAATGACCTGCACAATTAGGCTTTTTAAGAGCATTTCTTAATTCACCTATACTTGACTGTTTTTAATCAAAAGACTCAAAAAGGTTTTCCCAAAGTCTTAGAACTCAAAACAGATGTGCAATACTAGATATAAGACCACTAAAACCACATTTTAAGCATTCACTCTTAAACATTAAGCTAATAAGCAGTTTTAAATACTCCTAACTTGACAAATTTAAACATTTGACAAATTAAACTAGAAAACTTACCAAGACCTATTTTGAGCTTATGAAAACTAATAATTTAACCTATTATGAGCTTATGAAATTTGTCAAATGACCAAAGATAACACAAGCAGTTTTAACTAAGTTAAAACTGCTTATGCCAAACACCCCTTTAAGATTTGGAATCTCATATTTAAGCCAAAACAGATTCAAATAAGCCCTAATTTTAGAAAACAGATGATTAACTAATCAACTAAATGGCAAATAAGCAATTACTAAAGAAAAATAAGCACTGTCAAATAAGCTATGATAATAAGCAGATTTGACTAAGAAATAAGCAATTTGATATAAAACTAGAATAACACTAATCCTAATAATGAAAACTTAATATTTAAGACAATAATAGCTAAAATAAGACATATAAATACTAAAAGCAACAATAAGCAGAGATTAAGCAGATAAGCAGAACAATAAGCTAAAACAGAAATTTAAGCTAAAAGAGTAAAGGATAGTGTACCTTGATCCCAACTCAAACAAGGATCAAAAATTGCTCTTAAGAGCTTATCTACAAGCTCTAGCTTGTTTGCACAAGCTAGTAAGGTCCAATAAGCCCATCCAAATCTGGCTTATCTTCCAATAATAAGCTGAGGTAATTTGTGAGTGAATTGATGATTGGCTTATTCTGTTTAGCTTTGAACAAGCTAAACTGAATAATAACTAGCTTATTAATTAACTAAGAGCTTAATGAGCTTATTAGGTTGTATCCAAACACATGTTTAACAAAAAATTTTAAAGTAAAAACAGAATTTAAAGGTACAATTTAAATGAACTGATACTTTTATTAATATTGAAGCGTTTACAAGCATTTAAAAGAAGAAGTACATTAAAATGAAACAATAAGCTAAAAGTTTACAAAATTAAGCTATCAAAAACTAAAATAATCTAGATATCCCTTGTGTGTTGAGGAGAGCTCTATTTATATCCTTGAAAGGAAGGATCTAGAGCCTGAGGAGCGTCCCATTCCTTTTAATCCCATCCATTCATTCCAAACCGCCTCTAATCCATCAATTGTAGCCCTTAGATCATGTGCTAGCTATCATCCTCCAATGAGGTTCCTTGGGATTGCCAACGTGGCCAAATGGTGTTTGAGGTGTTAGGCAATCCTTCTAGAAGCAAGGGGAGTGTGGTGAATTAGGTTTTACCTCGTCACTAATGCTGTTGTTATAATTAAAACGGGAGGGAGGAGAAAGTGAATAGTAAATTTGACCCAATGTATATTTATTTAACTTGGACTTAATGTTAAATGGGGTTGGGCCAGGTTATTTTATTTGTGCTTGGATTTATTGGACTATGGATTAAGACTAGTATATTGGATTTAGGATAAAGGGTTTTGGTATTTGGGCTTTAATGTTATTCAAATGTTAATGGGCTAACCCGACCCATTAAATGGGTACGGGTTAGCCCATTAAGGTGAATATGCCTTCGTCTTTGGTTTTTCGTGCTCATTCCATTCTCGTGCTCAGTTTTGTCCGATTCGGCCTTGTTTTTGTCCTTTTTTTGATAAATCCGTACCTGCAAGACACAATTCACGATACAAACATATATAATGTATTTCTCATGTATTTTTGGTCATTATTGATCTTTTTAGCACGTTTTATTAGGTAAAAGATATGTGTATTTAAGCACATATGTTAATCCCACGCCTTGATCGATTCTTTACGTTGTAAAGTGTTTGTTACCTTGGATGAATCCAAAATAACAATGGTTGAGACTTTGTTTGTATACCAAAGTGTATGCGGAATCTACACTTTGATACTCTAGAGGTAATTATCAATGGAACAGTAACAACCAAAGAACAATGAATAAAACACAAACCGCTTCAATATTATTAGAATAATACGAGTATTCTTGTAGTACTAGGGTTACAAACCTTGAAGCTATTCTTTCTCTAAAATGTATCTAAATCTATTAAGCATGAGCGACTTCTATTAAACCTTAAACTAGGATCTCCTTTTATACAAACAAGGAGTCCTTTACAAGATAAATGCTGAACTATTTGGATGTTGTTACAATTCAAATACAAATATAACAGATATACATTCCTTATTTTTCTCTTTGCATCCTTATCTCCAAGTCAGCAGCTTCGACCATCAGCAGTATTAATCTTTCTTCTAGCAGTATTAACTAACTCTGGCAGTACTAAGTTTGTACTGGCAGTACTAACTCCATTAGTACTGTTAGTTATACCTTGGCAGTATTAACTCTTGTGAAGATTTATTCCCAACAATCCTCCCCTAAACTTGTGATTTATCTTCAAATCCCAAGTTTCTTCTGGATTAAATCTCCTAGTCTTCTTCCTTTGCTGATGATTCTTTCAAACATCCTTCTACTTCTGCACTTGAGATCTTATAAACCTTAGAAGTTCAAAAGCCTGTGAACTCTCATGATCAACCTCCAATTTCTTTTTCAACATCTTGGAAATCATCTCTTGACTTAGAGGGTATTTCTTCTCTGTCAGCATATGTATGGCTATACCATTCTGCATCAGTAAAATGTGAATACCACAAAAATCATATAAACTCCAGCTTATCACATTGTATTCATGCTGATTCTTCCATATCTCATCTTCTTCATCAGGCTCAAATAAAGTGTGCAGATCTCCCCAAAGCATCAAATCATATCCTTCAGGTCTTGAAGCACTATACCTTTCTTTGACTAATCTGTACAACTCCTCTACATCTTGTCTATCAAAGTCTTCAAGCATCTCACTCAAAACCTTGTAGTTCTTGGAACTGCCATCTCCTCTGAAGATTTGATAATACATGAAATTTTCAGTCAAAGTGTAAGTCTTCCAATCCACAATTGGATACTTTGTAGAGAGAGATTCAACATCTTCTGCAAACTCTTCTCTTGGAATGATATCTAAAAACCCTTTGAGTTCTTCCTTCTCAGCATCTTCTTCCAACTTTTGTCTCTTAACAATCCTTCTTTTTCTTGGAAGAGATTTCTTTCTTTTTGCTCCAGATTCTTTAATAACAATATTGTTTAGGATTTCCAAGAAAATTTTGATGATGAGGCTATTGAGAGAACCAGTGAGGAATACCTTAGAAACCTAGAGTTAGAGTTTCATGAGAGGGCCCATTTGGCAAATTCAAAACATTTTATCGAAAGCAGAAGCAATTTTTCAAGTTAAAAAGCAAATGAAAACATTAATTGTTACAAATGTGGCAAAAAAGGTCATTTTGCAAGAGATTGCTTATCCAAAACGTCTGAACCCTCTTATAAATCACTAGTGTCAAACTCTTCTTTAGTGTCAAAAGGTTTTCAACCTAATTTTACATCAAAACTTATTCAGTCTTCCCATAATGCTAAAAAAAAAAAAAAAAAAAAGGGTTAAAGGGGGGGGGGGGGGGGGTGTGGGTTTTTTTTTCAAAAAAAAAAAAAATAAAAAAAAAAAATGAACCAAAATTCAAAAGGATTACAAGGCTGATACAGCAGATGAAAGCCAAGATTGCACATCCTGAGGCTTGTCCCTTACTTTCAGTCCTAAAGCCTTTTCAACCAAAGAACAAAGGCCTAGTTACTGAAACTTTTAATTAGGATTAGGAAGAAGTATCTGAAGATGAGGAGATGACACAAGTCAAGGTACTAATGGCTCTAGTTGATGATGAACTCGTTGTGGGAAAGAATCATGCTCGTAATAGTGAATGGATCGACATCACCATGAGGAAGGTAAATATTCTTCTTTCTATGCATGAGGATGCCGATTGGAAAAACTACCTTAAATATATTAACATTGACCTCAAGTTTGTTGAAGAGCAGAGATTAAACATGTTATCAAACTATAACAAAATTGTTTTTAAATTAAATAAGGGTAGAGATGATCTACTTGTTTTAAAACAAGCCAAGCTTGATGATGCCACTTTTCAAATATAAAACACCGAACTCACTAAGTTAAATCACGCTCTTTAATAACAACTGAAGGAAGAAAGAAAGTAAGGTTAATGATAAATGGTTAAACAAAAATAAATAAAGTAAGTCAATGCATAAGTGATTAAATTCCAAATCAAAAGAAGAAAATTCTTGGAATTGAATAATTCACTGAATCATCATCCAAAAATGATGTCAAACAAAACTCATCCTACGTGCCTCTTTGGATTATGACCATGAAATGGTCCCATTGGGTTTAAAGACACAACCCTGACAACAAACTTCTAAACTTTAACATTGGAAGAATTCTAGTCCCTAAAGTCAAGCTATAAATGAGTGTCTGAAACTCACTAAGGCACCCACTGACCCTGAGTCTTCCAAATAATTAGACTTAGAACCTCAAACATCCCTACCTTCACTGAAAAATTTTCATAGAGCTTCTCCAAGCTTTGAGGTAATGTCATTGACTTATAAATATCACTCTCCAAGGGAGAGACCTGGTTTAGGAACCATGAAACATACGAAACCTAAGACCTAAGAATATTCAAGTAAGAGTGTCTCAGGACCTGTCATTGTTTGTGATACTAAACCAGTCACTTCTTCAGTTCCTACTTAAGTTAAGAACACTGAACAAGATTACGAAATTGATGAACTGACCAAACTTGTTCAAATGCTGACGAATAAGAAGGTTAAATCTAGTCGGAAGACTCATGAACCAACTAGTTCATCCAAAATGAGTCAGGATGTTAAACCAAAGGTCAAAACACTAACTCATCTAAATTAGCCAGACCAAAACCTCTTCAGAAACCCAAGTTAAAATGTGAATTGTGTCACTATACCACTCACTCAACTAATGATTGTTATAGAATTCTCTATTGCATGAAATGCAAAAGTGAGGATCATAGGGCCTCAAATCACAATATGGCTCTTGATCACTAAAAGTAGTTAAAACTACAAGGCACAACCTTATCAGTATGCTTCACCCTCTAAACAGATCTTGAAAGCCAAGGCAAAGCCTTTCCCACCATGCACTCACTGTGGTTGCCATCATCCTGGTGATTGTCGTAATTATCCTGAGTGTGCAATATCTGAAGCTATGACCATTTCACCTCAGGACATAATCGTGTCATTCAAAGGAGGAGTATTAGCTGAGTCCTCTTAGTCCAGTGAGTCCTCCATTCGTATGAGCTGCACTACTTGTGAAAGTAATGTGCACTCAACCACTGACTAAAATGATTTTGAAACACTTTAAGAGAGTGAGAAAATTTAAGCTATAGGCATGAGACCCCACAAAGAGTAGGTTCAACATTAGGGAACTAACATGTTTATTATTTGTGTATGTAGACACATCAGGGAGCCAGACTGTTTACCTAACAGTGGTGTTGCTAGGTGTATGACTGGTTTATTTTGTAAGAGTTATCTGCACAAATATGTGGAGCAACCAGGTCCTAAGGTAGCATTTGGTGATAACTCATCCTATATTATTGAGGGATATGGTTCAATAAACTATAATGGTGTTACTTTCTCTAAGGTAGCCTTTGTAAATGGTCTAAAATGTAATCTAATTAGCATCAGTCAATTGTATGGCGCTAAATATATAATTCAATTTGATGATAAGCAAGGAACAATCTTTAATGCAAACAAAGAAGTTATGTTGACAGCCCCAAGAAGAAATGATGTATATGTCCTTGACATGTCATCACTGACTCCAAATGGAGCCTGCTTCTTTTCCAAAGCCTTAGAAAGTGTTAACTGGCTATGGCATAAAAGGCTATATCACTTCTATTTCAAAAATATTAACAAACATGTTAAATAAAATAAAGTTCTTAGTCTTCCTTCACTTGTTTATTCAAAGGATAAACCATGCTCAACATGTAAAAAAGGAAAGCACCATAGAGCTTCATTAAAAAATAAGCAAAACTTCTCAATCAGGAAGTGCCTACATCTTCTTCATATGGACTTGATGCGTTTCAAAAGCTTTAAATTTATAATGACTGAAAATACCAATTTTATTATAGGGAAACACACGGGTAAAAGTATAACCCACGTATGTAGTATAATCTTTTTTAGGTAAGACCAGGTCGTCCACAGAGATTTGAGTAGTGTTCAAATAATCAGAAAGAAAATAGACTTTAACAACTTTGGAAATAACTTTTATTTTACCCAATGATAATAAAGATGACTATTCAGATAGTTGAAAATAATATAATAAGTGATGGTAATGACTTAGACCTCCAAGATGGACATTAACTTATAAAAGGATTTCTAGTCAGAAAACGTTTTCACAAATTAACTTAATTAACTCAAGACTTATATTTAGTTGACTAGACCAAATATGTCACCCAATTAATCCAGTTACTATTATATCAAATCTTATTTTGTTTATCCTTTTACGAAAGTGGATTTCTCGACACAGACGATAAAGACCATAGACAAATCTTTAAAACCATATAGATCATAACGGGTCTTTCGACCTATACCGATACGATTATATAATCTAAGTTGATAAGCAAAACCGACAAGATAAGATATAATAAGATTAATGAGATCACGATCATACCAAACAATTATTCATTATCATAACTTCACCGAGTAGTCATGAGAGAATTAGCCTCTCATGGCTATGTAGTTTATGGCTATGTAGTTCATAACATAACTTGATTCAACAAAAAACTTCATTATTTCAATAAACTAAGATGATATTCTTCTTCGTTCTTGCTTGTTTGATCTTGAATCTTCAAAAGGTGTGGTGTTTATGCTTTAGGAAAAGGTTGGGAAGGTTTAGAACATCATAAGGGAAAAAGGATTGTGTGTTAGATGAGAGAAGTGTGTAAGAATGAGTTGATGAAATGTGTGAGAACTTTGGCTCTATTTATAGGATGATTTTTGGGTAGAAGTGCGGCGCACAATTTTATAAGTGCGGCGCACTTCGTGTGTTAATGCGATTGTATTTAATGACTTCTTTTATTTTTCGTAGCCAGATGGGAAGTGCGGCGCACAAAATACTTTGTACGGCGTACTTGGGGAGTTAATGCACTATTTTGACCAGGCTTTTAATTCTTTTGACGTTGAGGAGAAGTGCAACGCACAAAGGGTAAGTGCGGTGCACATTTGCACTTTTCAGCTTGAGACTTTATCTTTTCTTGTATCTTGATTTCCGAAGTGTATAAGTACTTGGTCTTTGCTTTGTTTGAGCTTGGGATGTCTTTAAGTGAACATGCAAGTATTTCATGCTATTAAGTATCGAAAGTTCACGAGAAATGATAAAATATATATAAATAACGCCACCAAAAACATGTATAATTTAGGCGTTATCAAATCCCTCCACACTTAGCTATTGCTTGCCCTCAAGCAATCAAAGCGAGAAAATAAGATCATTTATCATGACGTAGAGAAAATTCAGATTTTTAGCAAGAGTTTGTATATTTATTAACTTTTCAGGCATAGACATATAACTAAGCACCTCACATAGGGAATGTGTTTGATTTTGTAATTCACTCGAGCCACTTCAGTGGGTTTTATATTTTTGTGAAGACACTCAATTTGCACAAACATAATCTAGACAACTACCATATGCTTGTATTTGACACATAAACATGACCAAAGGGTAGAACTTGATACTGATGGGGGATATATACAAATCTTTATGTGTCAAAACTTAAGCTTTTATTTTTTTTTTGGACTACCTTATATATATATATATATTTATATATATATATATATATTATATATATATATATATATATATATATATATCTATTATATATATATTATATATATATGATAAACTTAAGGCTTTGGATCATAATTTCTCTTTCAATTTTGACTTCTTCATGTAGGTACTTTAGCAACTTAGCACTAAAGGGAGTGCTTGCAAGAACAAAAACTTGTGGGATTAATTTTACCTCATAACATATGATTAATCAGGCTTCGGTCTGTAAATGTGATCAATCAATGTTTATAGAGCTTCTAAATTTACCGGCTCTCTCAAACATAATTACAACCAATACACTTGTTCAGAAATGGAGACAAAATTACAATACCACAGCGGATAAACGACAGATGAGACACTTTACAATTGCATTTTCAAACCTTAATTCGAACAGGCTAAAGGCATCAATTATCTTAGGTACCAAAGGTGGATACCCGAATATATTCTAAGGCTTATAATTCTCACAATTTAGTGGACTGGGTTGTGCTAGCTATAATGTCAAATCCGGTTGGGTTTGCCTTACTATGGGCATTTTTTATTTTGAAAGCATATATATATATATATATATATTAAGATTTTCGTAAAATATCAGTTGGAAAATTTTTTTGGCAGGGCAAACATTAAGGGATATGATTAATTTTTCCTATTTGGCTCCCCTCCACACTTAAGTTGAACATTGCCCTCAATGTGATAATTGATAAACTAGAGAATAAGGAAAATTAAGGGAAAATCTGGTTACTTCCGGGGAAAAAGAGTTATATAGTTTCGAGAGAAGCTATCCTTGAGCATTACTTCATAATTTTTATATTTTAAAGACTATATTTACCTGGCATATAAAGTAAACACAAAAAGCACACCCCACCAAAAAAAAAAAAAGAAAATATTTTTGTTGTTTTTTTAGAAAAATAAATAAAGGATACGAGTGGAGTTGTATGGAGGAGGGACTCCTCCACACTTATGTAAAGCACGGGTTGCCTCCCGAGAAGCGCTTAATTTTTTAGGAGAGTCGTTAGCTAGACTCCTGCTTCTGGAGTTCATTCTTTAGGAAAGAAGGGAGTGACTGCTTCCCTTTGGTCATTATAATCTTCTTCTTCATGACATAGTTTGAGTCGATGGCCGTTAAAAACAAACATCTTTACATCTTTTCCATATAGTTCAACATTATCCGGACGGATTGTGGCTGTTTCACTATTGTTGGTCTCAGCCAGTGTGATCTGAGTTTCAGTTGTTTGTAATTATATTTTGAGTGAAAAAGCAGAACCTTGTTTCCGTGTTTGAATTTTTTTCTCATTCTTAGTTTTTTATCATGCCAGACTTTGGTTCTTACCTTGTATAGCCGAGAGTTTTCATAGGCTTGGTGTCTAAGTTCGTCTAATTTGTGTAACTAAAACATTCGTTTTTCACCAGCAGCGATGAGATCTGGGTTATAATTATGATTCGACATATTTAGTCTATATAAAGTATATATATCCTAAAATACCAAATAAGTAATAGTATAGAGAGTATCCCGTTTGATATAAAAATTGCTTGAGGAAAAACAATATTTTATCTCCCGGATGTCGTATCTTGACGAAGTGTGAATTGAAAATCTTATTTCGGTTCGTGATCGCATGCTTGAATAATTAATATTTTGGTTTTTGGATTTTAAATCTAATAACGCAAAATAAAAGCATATAAAGGCACGCTAAACTAGAAATTAAGGCAATTTAAAAATCCTAACGACATTTAAATCAATTAAAAACTAATTAAAAACTAAAATGAACTAACTAATTAACTAAAAATGACAAATTAAATTTCTAAAAACTCAAAATGCAAATTCTTAAACTAAATGACTTAAACTAATTTTTAAAAGACAGAAAATATTTTTTTTTTGAATTTTTAATCTAATTAAAACTATTTTTTAAACTAAATAATACTAAAAATTAAATTTAAAATACTAAACTTAATCCTAAAAATTTTAAAAAATTTATAAAAATTCTTTAAGCTAAAAAGGAGGTTTACAAAGAAAAATTACTCAAAAAGCTTAAACGTTAAGATTGTTAAAAATCAATAAGCTGACAACAGTAAAAATAAACTAGAATAAGTAATTATAAAACAAAACTCTAATGAAAAGTCCCACGGGCAATGGAAGGCGTTGGTGTGTTGTGTGAAAGGGGATGGTCACAGGTTCGGTCCTGTGACTTCCTTTTTGAATTTTTTTTTATTTGAAAAAGCCTAAACTAATAAAAGTAAGTAACTTTTTGGAAGGGCTTAAAGACAGAGCTTATCATAAGCTAGAAAAACACTTAATAAAAGGCAACAACTTGGTTTTCTTAATACTTAGAAAATAAACTAAACTGTTTTAGCTTTTTGGACTTAATAAGCAACTAGAAATATAATAAGCTAAAAACAGTCCTAAAGCTAGACTTAATAAGCACTAAGGACAAGAAAATAGCAAAACAAATAAGCTGGAAAAGCACTTAAAAGCATAAAGACAACAGACCTCTAAAGACTCTATAAGGGGACTACTATACTATTACAAGTAGATTAAGCACTAATAAGCAATAGATATTAAGCTGAAAATTGAAAACAAATAAAGACTTAAACTTAAATGACTCAAATAAGCTAAATTCAAGCAAATAAGTTTGAAAAACTACGCATAGAATCATTGCAAATGCACATATGACAGAAACACTACCGTTATTTTTGGCTTTTTAAAGATTAATGACTTTTTTTGGCTTAAATTTAAGACTCAAAAACTACTTGTGACACACTAAAGACTTAAGACATATTGAAACCTTACTAAAATAAGCTAAATGAAAGCAAAATAAATCAAAATTAAGCTAGATTCTAGACTCAAATGATCTGCTCATTAAAGACATTTAAGCACAAACCTACTATTACCAGTTTTAGACTGTTTTTAATCTAAGATGTTTAAAATGCAACTTCAAAAGCTATAAACTCAAAACAGATGTACATTGATGTTAATAAACTTCATTTATCTCACAAAAACCACACCTAAAATAGGATTATAAGAAATTTTGCAAAAATAAGCTGTTTGAATAGCCTAAAAGTCTAGCAGACTTAGGGTTTGATAAAACAGTACTCAAAACTTAACAAATCCTACTTTAAACTTTTTAAAACTAACATTTAGACTAATTTAGAGCTTATAAAAACTGATTTAAGAGCCAAAACAGTTTACACACTATTTTACCATTTTTAAAGCCCTTATCCCAAACACCCCTTTAAGATATAATATTTCATTTTTAAACCAAGACAGATCATGATAAGCTCTAAAATGCCAAAACAGATTGAGTATTAACTAAGAATCGCAAAAACCAAAGAAACTTTATTTATTTAACAATTATATAACGTTTATTAAGCTGGCGGGAGCAAAAAGCCACAATTAACCTCTATGAGCTCTAAAGAGATCCAACTACTCCACGCTTAGCATCTAACTTATATAAAACTCTATGATTTTTTGTTCTTCGCAAATTTAAAATCATTAATAAAAAGATCCGCGAATGCTTAGTTTAATAAAAACAAACTTTGCATATTTAAAGTCTATTATAGAAACTTGCAAACTCTTGGCTCTTTTAAGCTAGAATTCGCATTTTAAAGCTTCATGTATAAAAGACTAGCAAAAGCTTAAATTTATATAGGTTAAGGGGCAAGCTAGAGCGCAACATGCTCGATCAAGTCAAAATTTATTCTTATTCTAACCATCGGGGAAATGTCAAAAATTCATGTCAAAACCACTTATTTTATTTTTTGAAAATTTAAATTTTTGGCTAAGAATTCAATATTTTTGATATTTTTAGTGGTAAAACGAAAGACAAAGCAAATGTAAGTAAGATCAAATCGATAGATACCACCCCCATACTAAAACTACACATTGTCCTCAATGTGAGATTGCCACAACCCATACTAATTTAATGGCATAATCTTAATATAAAAGGGGTCTCTACGTAAATCTAAAGTCGTTTATTAATTATGCTAATGGATAAATGTTAGTCAATAAGATCTATGATATCCGATTCCCATATATAAGCATGCTAAGGATTGAATATTGAGTGAACGATGGACAAAACCACGAGCACGATAGTCTTTATAATCCGGGCAATCCTGAACATAAAACACAAAACACGAAACACGAGAAAGGAAGAAACGGGCCTCCTCACATCACACTTATTAGAACTATTATACTAATATACTACTACTAGGGATAAGCATGGGTTGCCACCTACGAAGCGCTTGTTTTTGTGCGAGTCTCTAGCTTGACTCTCCCCATATCATCGTGATATTAGGGGCGAAACATGTGGAAGAGCAAATCTCTATTGGACTTTCAGTCAATATGTTTAGATAAACATTGAAGCACATGAAAGTTCCACTCTGATGAGATAATATCGGCTCAATAGAATAGAAAATATAAGCGGAGATGTCGGGGTCAAAAATGGTGTCCTCACTCCCGAAGGAGAGAAGAAAATTTACAAGATAAATGAGATAAGGAAGAAAAGTTCTAATAGTCATCGTGAAGGAAAAATAATGGCGATCCTCAAAGGGTAACTTCACATATGTAGGAGAAAAAAATTTCTTATGAATCCCGAGGTCGAAAACTTTGACCATACTCTTCAAATTATCAAAATTAGGTTCATCCTTTAAGCAATTTGGTTCATGATCGAAAAACACCTCAAGGGAGAGATTATGGGCAGTGTCATTAGTAAGCAAACTCTCAAGATAGAATACGTCTCCCTCTGAGTCATAATAATCGTCCTCAATATTCGTAGAAACTTAAATGGCTAGAAAAGCATCGATCTCATCAATATCGCCTCTTGGGTCGAAACACTCATCCTCATTGGAAAGAGGTGTGTTAAGTAAAACTGACTCATCAAAATTAGAAACACTAGAGTCCTCACTCTTGATGTCCTCTAATATCTCATTAAAAAGAGGATTTACGTCACTAGAGATGTAATTGTCATCAAATTCAAAAAGAGGGTTCGAATAAATTGTAAAATGAACATCCTCCTCGGGAAATGACTCCTCATCACTAGAGGTAAAATCATCATTAAAATCGAATAGAGGATTAGAGAAAGTCACGAAATTATCACAAAATGGCAAATCATACCCTCTGTTATTGTCGGAAGTTTGTTCCCTCGAGAAGCCAGGAACTGGGCCCATAAAGTCGATGCCCCAAACGTCAAAGAATCTTCATACTTGAATCGCATTTTGTCATTTTCATCCTTTTGCGAGATATTGCCTGACGTAGACATACGTCCATAACTTCACAAATGTCCGGGGCATCACGATAATCAACAGCCAATAGAAACCATAACAAGACTTTCTTACGGTGTAGTTGCACCATGATGTCCCTAGCGGTTTGACAAATAGGTCATCTGTTGAGTGATAACAACGTGCTTCAGGCCGAAAACACATCGCTAATCACTTGATACCGTACAATACAAAACAAGTATTGGTCGTCTCAAAAATAATGCATCCATCCTTAAAGATTTTTTCTTATTGATGGGATACCCCCACTTATAAAAACAATTCCTCGCCTGGTAATTTGTAGAATCGGCAAACCTGGGGTACTAGAATCACCAACGAAAAGACAATCATCCGAGGGTCCTCGAGAGGAAATGTTTTCATTAATTTTCTTTTTCTCGAGATAACTGAAGAGGATTTCCTAATCACAACAATAGGTCGGTCCGTGAGATTCTTCACACCTTTTTTATCACGAATATGACATCAAATTCCTTGGAGTAGGAGAGTCCACTAGAGCAATCTCGGTTTAGCAATCTTTCTTAGCAAGAAGATATTTGAGAAACCGAGTGGTCCCGTATACACGATGGTTATCTACAAGACTAAAAGGAACGAGACTTTTTCAAAGCATACACCACGACTAATAAATCTTTCTCCCTATTTTGTAATGAGCCTGAGCATCGGTCATAGGCTTAGCTACTCATAGGTGTGATATGGCTAAAAAAGTTTGGTCTTATGTTGCCGCCAGTATTTGCCACTACCTAAAAACACTATCATCACACATAAACACAAAGGTAGGTCCCAATTGGGGGAAACTACAATCAGAGCTTCTGTTAATTTTATTCCTATAGTTTTCAAACGCTTTAATACATTCTTTCGAGAAGATGAACTTTTTATAGAAGATGGGTCATCGACCGGACGATTTTAGAGAAATCTTAAATAAATCAACGATAAAACCCGGCGTGACCTAAAAAACTTCAAACACATTAAACGGAAATGGGATGAGGTAGCTTTGCTATTACATCAACTTTATCCCTATCAACCTCAATCCTAGATTTAGAGATCTTATGGCCGAGGACAATGCCCTTTTTGACCATGAAATGGCACTTCTCCTAATTTAGAACAGTTTGGTGTCTCCCGCACCGCGTTTTTGAGTATATTGTCTAATGGTTAGAGGCAAGAAGAAAAAGAATCCCCGAAGACCAAGAAATCATCCCTGAAGACCTCCATTGTTTCCTCGATCATGTCGTGGAAAATAGCCATCATGCACCTTTGGAACGTGCCCGGATACTTTCAGATTCTCTTGGTCTTGCGGGTCAATAGGAATCTGAAAGTATCCGGAAAATCCATCTAAAAAGCAATAGTATTCGTTCCCTGCTAAACGTTCGAGCATCTGGTCCATGAAAGGCAACGGGGAATGGTCTTTACGAGTAGCATCATTAAGCTTTCGGTAATCAGTACAAACACGCCATCCGGTGACAAGTCTTATAGGAATCAACTCATTATCTTCATTTGTCACAACGGTCATACCTCCCTTTTTGGGCACACAATGAACGGGGCTAACCCACGGACTATCAGAGATATGGTAAATCAATCCGGCATCAAGAAGTTTGATAACTTCCTTTTTGATTACCTCATTTTGGGTTCACCCTTCTTTGATTTTGGAAGCCTGTTTTAAAGTCAGCCCTCATTTATTTTATTGTGAGTACAAAATTGAGGGGTCAATCCCTTAATGACAGAGAATTTTTTCCCAAGCGATGAACGCTTGTGTGACTTTAGAACTTAGAAGGCGGGCCTTTTCATTATTTTTTAAGTTTTTTTTTAGCAATTACGTCGGTAATTTATCAATAATCTTCCAAAAATGAATATTCAAGTGAGAAGGTAAATTCCTTGAGCAGCAAGCTCCGGAGGATCATTCAATAGAAGATTTTATTATTTTAAGTTCCTCAAAATTAAGTTCTTTCGGAGGGAGAGGAGATGATGGATCATCATTTAATAACTTCTCAAGTAGAAGAATTCCCCTCAGGATCAAAGATGCATCACATTTCTCGGTGGAATGAGAAATGGGTCAAGAAGAGCGAGTTCATCGGCGAACTCCTCAAGAAGAGAATTGCTAGTCTCAAAAGATGTAAGACTAGGAAGAGAATCAGAAAGCGGAGTGGTACTGCCACTCAAGGGATGATTTGATTTCTTAATTTTTAACACTTCATCAAAACAATCCTCACATGTGAAGTCGATGAATTTAATCATATTAATCGACTCCTTTGCATGCTTTTGAGGATGTTTTGAAGTGCTATCGGCATGAAAGATTAATTTTTCATCACCGTCCCTTAAGATAAGCTCTTCTCCGTGCACATCGATTAATGTTAGAGCCGTCCTCAAGAAAGGCCTCCCAAGAATAAGGGGAGCCCGAGGATCGACATCGTAATCAAGTACAATGAAGTCGGCCAGAAATTTAAACTTTCCTACTTTCACAATGACATCTTCGGCAATACCCTTCGGATGAGCAAACGATCGGTTTGCGAGCTCAAGAGTCATGCGAGTAGGTGTAAGTTTCATGAGCAAAATCTTTTTCCAAACGGAAAGAGGCATTAGGTTGATGCTAGCGCCAAGATCGGCCAAGGCTAAGCACTCAACAAGCTCTGGAAAATAACAAGGAATTAAGAACTTGTCAGGGTCTCCAAGTTTTTTGGGCAAATTCTTAAGGAGCACCGCCGAACAATTCTCATTCAATGGTTTATTAGCCAATTCGAACAATTTTTCCTTATTACTAAGGAGACTCCTAAACGTAGAAGAGAACTTAGGTGTGTGAAGAAGAGCTTCCGCAAAGCTAATGTCAAAATGTAATTTTTGAAAAATTTAAGTGAATTTTTCCATTTGATTTTTATTAGCTTTCTCACGGAGCTTTTGGTTGTTAAATCTTGAAGGATAAAGTATCAAAAGTTTAGGATTCGGCTTTAGAGCAACATCGGGCTCCGAAATAGGAACTTGGACAACCGGAGGTTGGATGTGTGCGGTAGGTTGTACCTTGTCCTTTATTGCCTCGGTTTCACGTTCCACTTCCTTCGGGAGAGGAGATCCATCATAAGCAACACCACTTCGGGTGGTGATTGCTTTCAAATCACCTCTCGGGTTAGCAACGGTGTTGCTAGGAAGTGAACCTGAACCCGAAGAAGAAGTGGTATTCATTTAAAGAAAACTATTCATCATATTCTTAAGCTCTTGGTTTTGCTGTGACATATCATCCCTTAATTCCTTCTTCATATTACTAATTTGATTTTTCATAGCTCGCATATTAGCGTCGTTGACCTTCATGTAGTTCGAAAGATCATTTGAAGGTCCAACTTGAGCTTGCTGAATCGGAGCTTGATAATTCAGATTTCCTTGATTGTAATTATTTCCTCTGTTTTGATTGTATCCTTGATTGTACCGGGTTTGATTATTTTGCAAATTCGGTTGAGCAAAACCCGGTGGTCGAATTTGGTTAGCTACACTCTGAGGACGGTATCTGGTATTTTCCTGATTGTTGTTCACTACGGCGGCTGAAACATATCCTTGAATATTATCTCGATATTCTGGAAAAGCGTTGCCATCAGTGGCAAAACATTGGTGGTAAGGATGCGGGCCACCACAAGTAACACAAATTTCCTCAACCGCTTTTATGGAAGCTGGAGGAGAAGATTTCTGAAGAAGCATAGCTTTAACGGCGTCGGCAAGAGCGCCAATCTCGGGAAAATGAGGGGTAGAAGAAGGAGCATTCGTACTTACTTTTGAAACAATCGGTTTGTTCCGTGAGTTGCGAACTTTTGATTTGTTTTCAATAATTGTCAAAGCATCTCAAGGAGTTTTAGTCAAAAGATTACCACCGGCGGCGGCATTCAAAGAATCTTGATCAGTTGGTGTTAAAGCATTGTAGAAGGTACTAGTTTGATGCAATTCCATAAAACCGTGATGTGGGCATGCACGAAGGAGATCCTTGAAACGGTCCCATGCCTCACAAAATGATTCATCAAATCGTTGCTGAAAATTTGAAATTTCATTTCGGAGATTTGTAGTTTTGGAAGGAGGAAAGAATTGGTTAATAAACTTGGAAACAAGGTCTTCCTAAGTAGGAATAGAACGAGGGGATTCTTTTTTGAGCCAAATCTGAGCTGCCCCCTCGATAGAAAATGGAAAAAGCATAAGCTTAATCGACGAATTAGGCACCTCTTTATACTTAATCGTGGAAGTAATCTTGTTAAACCAATGAATGTGAGCATGAGGATCTTCTTTCTCAAATCCGTAAAATTGTTTTGAAGTTACAAGATTTAGAAGACCATTTTAAGCTTAAAATTCTCTGCGAGAATAGTGGGAATAATGATAGCATCTCCGCTTGGAGTAATTCCGCCATAGTACGTTGATCGGCCATCGTAACTACGGGAGTCTCTTCAAGAGAAAACGGTTCGACTCTTTGCTTGGAACGTCTACGATTACGACGTTTTGAAGTCGTGGAAGATTCGACAATTAAATTCGATGAAGAGTGGGTGCGCATGCACTAAAAACAAAATAAGAGAAATAAAAAGAAAAATATTTTTGTAACCGATGATCGAACAAGTGTATGGTAGCTCTTTAGAAAACGCACAAAGAAGCGGAGGAGCGGGTAAGCGCGAAGCATTTTAAAAACCTTCTCCGTTCGGGTCGAAGATCGTAGGATCAACTCTCCTTATACCTCTCTTATAGTTTGTAATCTAAAGGCGAGCCGATTTCACAAGTGACACAATGGTTGTTTTTGTTGTTTTTTTAATTTTTTTGGTATTTTAAATACTTTAGGAAAAGTATTTTTGGTTTTTCTAATAAATCTACGAAAATAAATCGAGAAAAATAAAATATTTTTGTATTTTTTTATTTTGTTTTATATAAAAAAAATAACAAAACGATAACTTCACGAGGAAGGGTCTTCAAAACACTAATCTTCAAACTTCTACGCGATATTCGTTACACGCGTCCCCGACAACGGCGCCAAAAAATTTGGTTCGATGATAATAGGATATATAATATATACCTAAAATATCTCAATCTAATTATAGTATAGTGAGTATCCCGTTTGATAAAAATTGCTTGAGGACAAACAATAATTTATCTCTCGAATGTCGTATCCCGATGAAGCGTGAATTGAGAATCTCGTTTAAGTTCGTGATCGCGTGATTTGAATAATTTTAAAGTTTTAATTTTGGATTCTATTTCTACTAATGAAACGCAAAAGCAATTAAAGGCAAGCAAACAATTAAAGCAATTAAAGATTAAACACGAAAGCGTTAACGGGAATTTAAAAACGCGACATTTAAGCAAATAAATCAAATTTTAACCCTAAAAACTCAAATTTCAAATTTCTAAATCCTAAATGACTTAAAATAATTTTCAAAAAAGAAATTAGATTTGTTTTTACCTTTATTTTATTTTTTATGAATTAAAAACGAATTTAATCTAGAAATATTATAAAAAATATTAAACTAATTTATAAAAATCTGAAAAAATTACTAAAAATACTTAAGACTATTGCTGAGATAATGGTAAAAAGAAAAATCCAATAAGGACTTTTAATAAGCTACTAATCATCTAAATAAGCTTATAAGCATGAAACTACAAATAACTATAAAAGAAAACTGGCCCAAGGATCTTATGAAAAAGACCCAAGGGCGCAGTGGTAAGGGTGTTGGTGTGTTAAGGGGGAGGTCACAGGTTCAAAACCTGTGACTTCCTTTTTAGTAAAAACATTTTTTTATTTTTCTTTTGAAAAAACTAATCTATAAACCAAATTAAGCAACTTTAGTAAAATGACTTTTTGACAAGGCTCGCTAATAAGCTAGCTTAAAAGTGACAGAATGATTAGATTTAACTATATTACTTTTAAGCAAAACTGTGTGGCTATTTAGACTCAATAAACAAATGGAAAACTCAAAAAGCTGAACACAGACCCTAACCTTGAGCTATTAAGCACTTTTGACTAAAAATAATCAAACACATTAAGCTGAAAAGTTCTTAAAAGCTAAAAGGTAAATAGACATAAACAAACAGAATCTAAGGACATAAGACCAACTTTGAGCTAAATTTAAGATCAAATAAGCATTTGAAATAAGTTGAATTCTAAAAACAGATTAAATTTGACATATAAAGAAAACATGAAAACAAAAAGTAAGAAAATTGATTTAGAAAATAAACTAGAAAAAGCAATTGAAATTGACAGTTTTACTAAAAACTAAGTAAATATTTTTAGCTTTTTGAAGTTTAAAATGACAATTTGCAGCCCTAAATGTAAGCTAGAATAAGTTGTTTTAAAAACTCAAAAAGTAAAAACAGATTAATCTTGATACCTAATGAGCTTATACTATCAATTTCAGATCCTTAAACAAGCTTAATCTTACCTAAAGTTGCTTTTGAAAACTGGCTTTTAAACTTTGAAAATGAGTCTTAGAAATATGATAGAATTTGACTAAAACATAAATAACAAATGCACTCTTAAACAAAATCTATTCTACTGCATAAATGACCATAAACAAGCATGAAATCAACACCAAATAGCT
This sequence comes from Tanacetum coccineum, assembly GCA_026074375.1. Classification (NCBI taxonomy): domain Eukaryota; kingdom Viridiplantae; phylum Streptophyta; class Magnoliopsida; order Asterales; family Asteraceae; genus Tanacetum; species Tanacetum coccineum. Next base: position 46,039 of record BQNB010006938.1, on the reverse strand, counting down.
ACTAATCAAGATATAAGCAAATAAGCTAAATTATCAAACTAGAATTCCACAGATTCAAACCATGTATAGATTAAACCTTAAACTTGATTTTTAAACTTTAACGATATATGAAAGCTGACTTTTGGGCTAAATTTAAGCTTTTTAAAACTGACTAAAAGGACAAGAGTGACTTAGGCAACACTAACATAGGTTAGTGCTGCTTGTGCCAAACACCCCTTTAAGATCTGAATTTCCATTTTAAAGCTATAAAAGACTGGTTTAAGCTGAGATTTGTAAAAATAGATTAAGAATTAAGAAAATAAAGAACAATTAAGCATAAACTAATAGGAAATAAGCACAAATAAGCAGATTAATAAGCTAAACAATATTAATCTAAATAAAAGTAAAAATGAGAAAATAGAACAAGTACCTTGATCCCAGCTAAACATGGATCTAGTTATGCTCTTAAGAGCTTATCTACAAGCTCCAGCTTGTTAGAAACAAGTTGGTGAGGTCCATAAGCCAATCTCTTTTTAGCTTATCATCCAAAAGTAAAGATGAGGTAATATGTGAGTGAGAATTGAGATGAATACTAATTCAGTTAAGCTTTTAAAGGCTTAACTGAATGAAAGCAAGCTTTTGAAGTAATTAAGAGCTTTTAAGAGCTTATTAAGTGATTTAGAACAAACTTAACCATAATTGCATAAAGTGAAAACATGAATTAAACACAAAATTAAATCAAATAAACTTTTATTGAAAATCAAAGAGATTACAATGCTTAGAAAAGGAAATTACATTAAACTAAAAGCTACTAAACGCTACAAAATTACTAAAAAGCTTAAGCTAAAAACTACTCCCTATACTGTGTGATCTAATCCACTATTTATAGAGGGAAAAAGAAGATTCTAGGCCAAGGTGAAGCGTCTTAATCTCTAATCACAGTCCTCCAATCATAACCGCCTTCAATCCACCCTTTATTGAGCCGTTAGATCAAGTACACACATTAACAACCAATAGTATTGCTGGGGATTGCCAGCGTGGTTAATAGTGTGTCAGATGTGTCAGGTAATTCCTTCTAGAAACACTTGAGCATGATTGATTTACCCTGTGAGCTTTGTGGGGTGAAAGTGAAAAAGGAGGGAAAGGGAGACGATAAATAGTAAAACATTTGGCCTATTTTATGACTTTGACCCAGGTATGAGATTTGTTGACTTGGGTTGTGGTTTGGTTTGTTGGGATTTGAGTAGTCTTGGGGCCAGGTTAAGGATTTTGATTTTGGACTTATGAATTTGGATTTGTACTTTTATTATTATAAAAAAAGGCTAAGGTATAGTATAGATATAAAGTTAATGGGCTGACTCGACCCGTTAAATGGGTACGGTTTAGCCCATTTAAAGATGTATACGCTTTCGGCTTTGATTTTTCATGCTCTTTCCATTCCCGTGCTCGGTTTTGTCCAATTTGGCTTCGTTTTTGTCCTTAAATTTAATATCCGTACCTGCAAGACACAATTTACAAAACAAACGAATACAATGTATTTTTATGTTGTTTTTGGTCATTATTGGTCTTTTTAGCTCGTTTTATTAGGTAAAAGATATGTGTATTTAAGCACATACCAGTTAGCATATCAGAGTCTAAGGACACTAATTCGAAGAAGAGAGTCTTGCTGAACACTAAGTCTAAGAGCACTTATAAGGATGTCAAGAAATCGCAAAGTAGTTTTACTTTAGTTGCTAATAAGAATGATACAATAAATTTGAATGTTTCTGAATCAAAAACAAATGTATTAAAAGCTAAGACTGTAAATGTTGTTCATGATGGTTCGAATCTTGTATGTGTTTCTTGTGGCAAAGATGTTTTTCTGATTCCTCATGATAAATATGTTGCTCGTTATGCTTTGTCTCCAAATTCTAGAGTAAAAAGAGCCTTATTCACCTCCCTTGTAGCAGCAAAATATAGTAAATTATGAGCTACCCCTATAGTTGTGAAATCTAGGTTTAGTGTTGCTACACCCCCAAATGCAACAAATAGGATCTCTAGTGCATCGCCATTAACTCCATGAATATAGGCAAAGTCAAACACTTAGTGCTTACATGAAAAATAAGATTATAACTAGTAGGAAGTGGCAAAAGTAGTTTGAGCACCAATCAAGCTTTAATTAGTCCCCTAAGAGCTCAACTGCTCAAACACCGCCAAGTTTTTCTAAGAGTACTACTAGTCATAGAACTTACTCTAGAACACCAGTTACCAAAAAGCAATGGGTAGCCAAAATGTCTACTCTTCCATCTGGTCTTTCTTCATGTGGTGCAGGTGATCCAGATTGTCCTTTGGATTGTTTATAGTGGGTGTTCAAAGCACATGACTAGGAATCTAAAACTACTAAGAAATTTCGTTGTGAAATTCATGAGCACGGTTCGCTTTGGCAATGATAACTTCACTACAATCACTGGATATGGAGATTATGTTCAAGGCAGTTTTACTATATGTCACGTGTATTATGTTGAAGGCCCCAGGCATAATCTTTTCTCGGTCGGACAATTTTATGATGGAGACCTTGAAGTAGCCTTTCGTTCAAACACTTGTTATGTTCGGAATTTAAAGGGTGAAGATTTACTTACTGGTTCTCGTGATTCTTATATCTACACCATATCTATTTATGAAATGGCGGCTTCATCTCCAGTTTGCCTAATGTCCAAAGCCATGTCAACAAAATCATAGTTATGGCACCAACGATTTTCTCATTTGAATTTCGGTACCATTAATCAACTGTCTAAAAATGAACTAGTTGACGGGCTTCCGAGATTTAAGTATGGCAAAGATCACCTATGTTCTATTTGTGAGCAATGAAAGAGGGAAAAGGCCACATTTCCATCTAAGTTGGTTATAAGCACAAATTACAAACTTGAATTACTTCATATGGATTTGTGTAGGCCAATGAGGGTTGAAACTATTAATGGTAAATGATATATTCTGGTGATTGTCGATGACTACTCCCGGTATACTTGGGTATTTTTTCTTCGAACAAAAGATGAGACTTCATAAATGATTATGAAGTTCATTAATTAGATTCAACGAAATATGAAAGTTCAAGTACTAAAAATCCGATCTAATAATGAAACTGAGTTCAAAAATGAAAAACTGAAGTCTTATTATTATGAAAGCTAGGTATCATGCATCAAACGTCGATTTCTCGAACGCCTCAGCCCAATGGTGTTGTTGAACGAAGAAATAGAACACTTGTCGAGGCTGCAAGAACAATGCTTATCTTTTCAAAGTTACCAGAATTCCTATGGGCCAAAGCAACTTCTACAACTTGTTTTACTCAAAATCGCTCTCTTGTACACACAAGGTATAATAAAACGCCTTATGAGCTGATTAAGGGTATAAAACCTAATGTTCAATACTTTCATGTGTTTGGTTCCTTTGCTACTGATGTGTTGTTGTGCATAGGTATTATTTTATTATCAAAATTTACATTTATATTTTGTCAACTATACCTAAAACAACACTAAAGGCTAGTGTACCCGATCAGATGTAGCTTCGTTGGTAAGTAGGGAGTCGATCACTAAGAGTGAGAGCGTTAATTCTTAGTTCTATCAGTATTTTAGTTAACTTATTATATGTTAGTTTTAATTACTAAGTTAGTTCTAGGAAAAAGATCATCTAAAGTTATGGGCAAACATGATTGATCATGTTAAGTTTATTGTGAGTGAAAATAAATAAGTGAGCCCATGATTTTTATTAAAAGAAAAAGTTTTATGCAATTAACTTATTTTTGATTGGTGAACATGATGTATCATGTTTGACTCAACTTTAGAGGATTCTAATCCTTAGTTCTAAGTTAGATTAGCTCTAAGTTAAACTAGTTCTAAGTTAAACCTATGCGAAACCTAATTCTAACAGATAAATGGGGTTCAGCTTAAGAGACTGGCACAGGTTTGGTGGTGACTTAAATCTACTTCTACTACTAAAGTGCACGCAAGACAATAATCAAAAGATAGAAGAGCGGTCAAGCCAATTTTAAGGAAACCGTATTAACCATGATTAATCAAATATAACGCTAGTTTGTTTATTAGTGCAATGATTGCTTATCTTGAAGTGGCATATCATTCCTAAATTTAGGCGGTACTTCTTCCTAAAACATAGACAAGCTAATTCTGTCACAATTAAACGTATCCGTATAAAGCATCCTTTTGCTGATTATAATATATCTTAGGATTAAAGTAATGGTGCTCTTACTAAACCCTAGCTCATCGAGACTTTACCCACTTACTGCTTAACGACAATTTATATATTAGTAGTCCACTATGTCCAAGTCCTAACCAATGGAATTAGAACGTCATTTGTTGATCCTAGGGACACCTGCTAGTCCAAATTGTTCACTAAACCACTAGCAAGGAAAGGTCATTTATTTGTGATCCTATGATTCTAGATATATAAATCTCTATATGGAGAGATATCTCGGTTAATCTAGCTTAACTTGGTCCATCTTACTAGATCTGGTTGAATGAGTAGGTCGCATACAAAAACACGTAAACAAGTATAAATTGATAAACATAATCAGCAACTAACGATAAATTAAGACAATTGAGATAAACAAACCAAACGTTAAATCTTGATAAACATGGCTAATATATACCTAAGGGTATTAACCCTTAACCATTGTAATATATACAAGCATAATAATGAACAACCAAGGTAACCTAACCGAGTTAAACGAATGATACCAAAAATTGAACGATTATTAAGAGTATGAGAATTACAAGGTGTTTCTTATGAAATTAAGTGCGTTGCGAGACCTCCTCTACTCTTCTTGTCTTTTGGATCTTGGCTTTTGTGGTTATGGTATCATAAATATGATCAAGCACACCCTAAACTCGTGTGTAAGGTCTTCTATTTATAGTGTCTAGAATATGATCGATACGCCGTATTGGTCGAGGTCAACGGCGTATTGGGAGTTTTCTTGGTGTAGGGACCACGTTCAATATCTTCCAGAATCTTTAATTAATCTTCAATGTGGCGTATATAGTCTTCTGGATACAGCGTATACATCTTCAATTCTGCGTGGTTTCTTGTAAAGTGCAGGCACATATACGTCGTATTTTCCTTGTTGGATACGAAGTATATGTTGTCAGGACATTAATCTTTAGATTTTATCGTTTAAACTACAAAATGCGTGCCTTTTAGCTAATCTTCACAAAGTACTACATAATTACTGCAAATAACAACTTAAAGCAATTAAGTACCAATTCTTGCAATAATTTATACAAAATGGGTAAGAAACATGGGATAAATGATGCTATAAAAGTGACGTTATTTGATGTCATCAAATATCCTCCCACTTGAATACTACTTGTCCTCAAGTAGACTTTAGAAAATTTATGAAAATGTATCCTAACCGTAGTCAAGGATTTTTCCTTTAAGCATTTATTTGCTCAATTCTCTCAACTAATCTATGTTGTAATCATTTAACTAATTCGCTCAATTGCTCAGTCGTGACGAGTATTCTATCATAGGCTTGTCAAGGATACACATCTCCACCACTAAAGCCAAGGAGTAATAAGTTTTATAAAGGTAAATTGGGTTTTTAAAGGTTTAATGGGTTTGATGTAACACCCCTATTTTTACATATAGCAGCGGAAGCTAATCTGGGGTATTACTTCATAGTACAACAGTCATAATCATAGAAAACGACTAAAAATAGATGTTTTTGGAAAATTTTGTTATCATTCAATAATATATCAGAGTTTTACAAAAGGACAGGTCCCAAAATCTAAAAACATAAAGTTTGAATGATAACAGTTTAGCCATCTTCAAGTC
>BQNB010006938.1:4481-38999 GCA_026074375.1 Tanacetum coccineum | reverse complement strand
CCAAAGATGACATATAAGAATTTTACTTAATAAATTAAGCAACCCGCCACCAAGAATGTGGTCAAACCGCCACCTATTTTGGCAACTCGCCACCAAGCAACTCTCCACGATGAACACTAGCACTAATTAGGCATAATCGAATATAGGCAAAGTGCAACAAATAGGATATCTAGTGCATCGCCATTAACTCCATGAATATAGGCAAAGTCAAACACTTAGTGCTTACATGAAAAATAAGATTAGAACTAGTAGGAAGTGGCAAAAGTAGTTTGAGCACCAATCAAGCTTTAATTGGCCCCCAATAGCTCAACTGCTCAAACACCGCCAAGTGTTTCTAAGAGTACTACTAGTCATTGAACTTACTCTAGAACACTGGTTACCAAAAAGCAATGGGTAGCCAAAATGTCTACTCTTCCATCTGGTCTTTCTTCATGTGGTGCAGGTGATCCAGATTGTCCTTTGGATTGTTTATAGCGGGTGTTCAAAGAACATGACTAGGAATCTAAAACTAATAAGAAATTTCGTTGAGAAATTCATAGGCACAGTTCGCTTTGGCAATGATAACTTTGCTGCAATCACTGGATATGGATATTATGTTCAAGGCAATCTTACTATATGTCACGTGTATTATGTTGAAGGCCTCTGACATATAATTTTTTCTCGGTCAGACAATTTTGTGATGGAGACCTTGAAGTAGCCTTTCGTTCAAACACTTGTTATGTTCGAAATTTAGAGGGTGAAGATTTACTTACTGGTTCTCGTGATTCTAATAACTACACCATCTCTATTTCTGAAATGGCGGCTTCATTTCCAGTTTGCCTAATGTCCAAAGCCATGTCAACAAAATCATAGTTATGGCACCAACGATTTTCTCATTTGAATTTTGGTACCATTAATCAACTGTCTAAAAACAAACTAGTTGACGGGCTTCCGAGATTTAAGTATGGCAAAGATCACCTATGTTCTATTTATGAGCAATTAAAGAGCGAAAAGGCCACATTTCCATCTAAGTTGGTTCCAAGCACAAATTCCAAACTTGAATTACTTCATATGGATTTGTGTAGGCCAAAGAGGGTTGAAATTGTTAATGGTAAATGATATATTCTGGTGATTGTCGATGACTACTCCCGGTATACTTGGGTATTTTTTCTTCGAACAAAAGATGAGACTTCAGAAATGATTATGAAGTTCATTAATTAGATTCAACGGAATATGAAAGTTCAAGTACTAAAAATCCGATCTAATAATGAAGCTGAGTTCAAAAACAAAAAACTGAAGTCTTATTATTATGAAAGCTAGGTATCATGCATCAAACGTCGATTTCTTGAATGCCTCAGCCCAATGGTATTGTTGAACGAAGAAATAGAACACTTGTCGAGGCTGCAAGAACAATGCTTATCTTTTTAAAGTTACCAGAATTCCTATGGGCCAAAGCAACTTCTACAACTTGTTTTACTCAAAATCGCTCTCTTGTATACACAAGGTATAATAAAACACCTTATGAGCTGATTAAGGGTATAAAACCTAATGTTCAATACTTTCATGTGTTTGGTTCCTTTGCTACTGATGTGTCATTGTGCGTAGGTATTATTTTATTATCAAATTTTACATTTATATTTTGTCGACTATACCTAAAACAACACTAACGGCCAGTGTACCCGATCAGATGTAGCTTCGTTGTTAAGTAGGGTGTCGATCACTAAGAGTAAGAGCGTTAATTCTTAGTTCTATCAGTATTTTAGTTAACTTATTATATGTTAGTTTTAATTACTAAGTTAGTTCTAAGTTAGACTAGCTCTAAGTTAAACTAGTTCTAAGTTAAACCTATACGAAACCTAATTCTAACAGATAAAGGGGGTTCAGCCTGAGAGACTGGCACATGTTTGGTGGTGACTTAAATCTACTTCCGCTACTAAAGCGCACGCAAGACAATAATCAAAAGATAGAAGAGCGGTTAAGCCAATTTTAAGGAAATCGTATTAACCATGATTAATCAAATATAACGCTAGTTTGTTTATTAGTGCCATGATTGCTTATCTTGAAGTGGCATATCATTCCTAGATTTAGGCGGTACTTCTTCCTAAAACCTAGACACGTTAATTCTGTCACAATTAAACGCATCCGCATAAAGCATCCTTTTGCTGATTATAATATATCTTAGGATTAAAGTAATGGTGCTCTTACTAAACCCTAGCTCATCGAGACATTACCCACTTACTACTTAACGACAATTTATATACTCGTAGTCCACTATGTCCAAGTCCTAACCAATGGAATCAGAAAGTCATTTGTTGATCCCAGGGACACCTGCTAGTCCAACTTGTTCACTAAACCACTGGCAAGGAAAGGTCATTTATTTGTGATCCTATGATTCTAGATATATAAATCGCTATATGGAGAGATATCTCGGTTAATCTAGCTTAACTTGGTCTATCTTACTAGATCCGGTTGAATGAGTAGGTCGCATACAAAAGCACGTACACAAGTCTAAATTGATAAACATAATCAGCAACTAACGATAAATTAAGACAATCGAGATAAACAAACCAAACGTTAAATCTTGATAAACATGGCTAATATATACCTAAGGGTATTAACCCTTAATCATTGTAATGTATACAAGCATAATAATGAACAACCAAGGTAACCTAACCGAGTTAAATGAATGATACCAAAAATTGAACGATTATTAAGAATATGAGAATTACAAGGTATTTCTTATGAAATTAAGCGCGTTGCGAGACCTCCTCTACTCTTCTTGTCTTCTGGATCTTGGCTTTTGTGGTTATGGTATCATAAATATGATCAAGCACACCCTAAACTCGTGTTTAAGGTCTTCTATTTATAGTGTCTAGAATATGATCGATACGCCGTATTGGTCGAGGTCAATTAATTTGTTAGAGTTTTAACACGCGTTCCTTTTAATATAATCTTATAGTTTAAATCGCTTAAACTAAAAATCAATGAGATCAATGTATAAAACGGACAAATCAAACAAATAAAGGTACATCAAGCAAGTGTTTATGATATTATTAGGGAGAATAATTTATAACTTTTTCATAGATTTATTTTGTTGGTTACGTAAAACGCTTACAGTTTCGGCAATAACTTACTTTGTCGTACCGAAAGCACCTTTACCCATGCTACACTCAACAATACCCAGCTTTACCCAATACTCAAATTTAATTAGTTTCTCACCTCTATCTCTAGGAACCGGACTTGAGCTTTATCTTGAAATAAATCATTTAAATCCAATTAATACTTTTTTTACATACTTGTAAACTTACACCAATTGTGACTTGGACCCAACTTACTAAACATTGGCATGTCAAATGTCCTCCCCTCCCTCACATATGGCGTCTCTCTCCTCCTAGGGAGGAGGAGAGCACTTACACATTTGTACCTTAACCCTCCTTCTTAACTAGAGTTAGTTTAAGGTTAAACCATGGGTTAGTTACTATATATAGCAAGTAACTAGTGTCAACATTATCCTCTACACTTTCTTATAGAGAAAAATCAAAGCAACCCTCTCATATTTCACTCAAACTCACGGCAACATATACATATTTTAGGGTTTCATTTTATTTTTGCAGCCAGGTCTTCCAAGGCATCAAAGTGTTGCATTCTATAAGGTTACCTAGAGACTACTCCAAGGTGTCTGGGAAAAGCTTTGGATTCCGGTTTAACAAGATTTATGCAAGAAACATATTAGAGGGTTTTTCTTGATTAGGTTTTGATTTGGAAAAAGCTTGGTTGGGGTTTACAATCTTTGTGTTCATGCATCCTACTTGATTTCTATAAGGTCTATTAAAAGTTTTATTAACTCATTTAAAATTATTCCTAATTGTTATACATAATTTGTTGTTATTAGTTAATCACCACCTAGTTTTATTTTTAACGTTATATCAAAGTATATGATGATTCATACTGGACAGAGGACATGGACATTTTAGAGGACTAAATACTGTGAAATAAGGGTACAACACTTGGTGAAATTATGGTACAAGGTTCTTAAATAAAATAATTACAAACTAACTTGTAAATTGAAAACCCTAATTTTATTTAATTACCTACTGTTTTGGAATTCGAATTATAAACCTTATTAATGTTCTTATATATTTATAAAAACAAATACTCTTTACAAGGTTCGGAGCATGTAAGGAACTCGAAAAACGGAAATTATAACGAACAAGTTATGGATGAACATTTACAAGTAATATATTATTAACTTATAAACAAAGTTTTGGTAAGCTTTGTGATGAACAGTAAAAGTTACTGTTCATCAGGGGGAAAAAATTTTATAAATATAATATTTTGAGAATTTTCCTTAATACGAACCCACGACATAAAAACTTCGAAAAACAGAATTTATATACGAACTAGGTTACGTAGTTACAAGAAGATATATATAATAATTTTATAAAAAAAATTTTATAAACTGTGATGAACATTAAAGTTACTGTCTCATTACGGTGGTTTAAATCTTATAAATATGATATTTGATAAATTATTTAAATACGAAAGACGTGACATAAAAACGTATAAAACGGAAGTCGAAACTATAAAGAATGAAGTTTTAAAACTCTCGCGCGCATTACTGTTTATTTTTGTACATTCTTTTACAAAACAATAATTGTAATAATAAAATATCATTATTAAATCATACATTTTTACAAACGATGTGTTAATAAATAACATAAAATTTTTCTTTACAATACTAGGTATATAATACTTTAATTTAAACAAAGTACGAGTTAATTATTGTTTTATAGCTTTTAATAATTAAAATAAAAACTATTAGGTGGGTGGTGGTATAATTAGCTATAACTACATGTGATGTATTATTTATTGCAATACATTATAACTTATAAATATCGGTTATATAACGAGCCAATAAGTAATTAGGTTGCATTCAAATTTGCCGATGCGATTCAACCTTCATTTGATTTAGATAATCAATCATTTCACATAAACCGGTGAGTTCCATAGCCCCGCCTTTTATAACAATCTATATTAGGATTTAAATACAACTTTTGGGGTGAGAAACATATGCATTGTTTTTATAATTTTTGGACGTCAAAGAACACTTTAAAAAACATATTAACTAGGTTGGCCCTATATGGCTAAAAAAAACCCACTATTGCCTCACTAACATGAACGTGTCAATTGCTAGTTAGAGCGAGCGAGCAATGTTGATAAAAGATCTATTTGGATTGACATTCCCAGTTTCGGATAGATAAGACGGCGCATCATGCAAAGTTTCGACAAGTAAATAAAACAACGAACGTATCCATATCGGAACAATTTTGGATGTTGTCGGGTTTGAAACATCAACAATGGGCACATTTAGTGCATTAAAATTTTGCATACAAATATGTTCCGATCTTTTACGGTGTCATAGACTTAGCACATTCGTAATACTTTTAAAGAAAGATATTGTATGTGTACATGTCTTACTTGTGAAAGCTTGGTGGGACCTATTTTATACATTTACTAAACCTGTGCATTCACACGCAACTTTAGTTTTGGACGTTTTAAAAGCATTTTTTCCCCTCAGGTCAATAAGGTACTGAGAAACAAGATACATTGTTGGTCATCAAATTTTTGGAGTCAATGACTACTATAAGAATTTTGGGGATCATAACATTTTTAGGTTAGGAATATATTTGTTATGTACTTAAAATCTTTACTTTTCTAATGGATTACTATTTTAAAAGCTTACGGCTATTGTAGTCAAACGAAGTCTATTAATCCAATGTAACAAATTTTTAAACGACTCAAAACAATTAAAATAGAGGTCCGTTCTCTTATCTCGTGATTGATGACTATTTAGTAACACTCTCCAACCTTGTTTCATGCTTTTGCGACCCATTTTGGGCGTGTTACATAAGGGCTTTATTTATAGTGTAAAGAATACATCGATACGAACGCACTATTGGTCGAGGTCAACTAACGGCGTATTGGGAGTGTATTCTTGGTGTAGGGACCGAAACGTTCATATCTTCTTCTCCCAGAATCTTAATTAATCTTCAATAAATACTTCCCAATGCGGCGTGTATAGTCTTCTTCTGGATACAAAAGCGTATCCAATCTTTCAATTCTACTGCGGTGGTTTCTTTGTAAAGTGCAGGGCACTTAAAACGTCAATAATTTCCCTTGTTGGAATCGAGTATATGTTGTCAGATAGTAATCCTTTAGTTTTCACGTTTAACTCCAAAATGCTTGCCTTTTAGCTTATCTTCAACCAAAGTACTAACAATAATTACTGCGAAAAAACAACTTAAAGCAATTAGTACCAATTATTGCAATAATTTATACACATAATGGTAAAGACCATGGGATTATAATGATGCTAATACAAATTGATGTATTTGATTTCATCAATATCCCCACCATGCGTTAATCCTACTTGTCCTTCTAATCCCCCCACTTGAATCCTACTTGTCCTCAAGTAGACTTTAGAAAATTTATGAAAATGTATCCTAATCGTAGTCAAGGATTTTTCCTTTAAGCATTTATTTTCTCAATTCGCTCAACTAATCTATGTTGTAATCATTTAACTAATTCGCTCAATTGCTCGGTCGTGACGATTATTCTATTATAGGCTTGTCAAGGATACACATCTCTACCACTAAAGCCAAGGAGTAATAAGTTTTATAAAGGTAAATTGGGTTTTTAAAGGTTTAATGGGTTTGATCACTCTTTCTAATCTCTATCGATACCAATATTCCAGAAAAGGTGACAAAATCACACATACACACCCATAACGATGGGATAGACACATATGACTGCATTCGAACCTTAACTCGAATATACTAAAGAATATGACTAGTAGTCTTCACTAAAATTCGTAAACCAGCGAGGGCGAAAAACCATATATACACATCCATAACGATGGAATAGACATACATGATTGCATTAATTCCCCCCACTCGAGTAAAACCAATGATTAGGACGAAGAGTGATATAGGGTAGGGAATCTTCTAATATTTCACCAACAGTAATAAACCAACAAGGCGGACAAAATCACACATACATGGCCGTAACGACGAAATATACATATGTGATTGCTCGCACCCTCATTCGGGTTACATCAAAGGTTACGAATTAGGAAAGGAAAAATAATTGTTGTTAAATAAAAAAACAAAACAAATAGATTAAGTCCAAACAAATAAGGTACATTGTTGCTAGTAACTTTCCCGACCACACCCATGATAAAGACACAAATCATGGACTACTCCATGTTTAGTAGACACGAACCATACTCGAAAAACATCTCGATCAAAGATAAATGAAAACAACCCTTAGTTGGCGTTCCCATAACGGTCAACTTCTAATTGTCCATAGTATACATACTTTACAAAAAATAGTGGCGATATCTACCACTAACTAATAATACGTATCAACGAATAATCGATCATTCAAATAATAATATCGGTTTAAGCTTAAATGAACCGATTATCTAATCCTCCAAACTTCATCCTCTTTTTTGTTGCGATTTTCTAATTTTTTTGATTTTTTAACATAAACACAAACATACTACGAATTTCGGTGTAATTTCACCATTTTTACGATCTCAATAAATCTGGATAATTTATCCATAATCCTCCATACTTTGGATATATATTGTTGATCCCACTTGAATAGATCTTGCTTAGCTTGTAAGAAGCTTAGTTGTATTGAATAAATCCAAGACAACTATGGTAGAAACTTTGATTGAATATATCAAAGACTATGCGGAATCTAGTCAATGATACTAAGAAGAATTCTAATAAAATAGTAACACAAAATTAATAATAAGACAGATTACCAAACTTTCAGCCTTAATATAAAACGAACACTCTTAATAGTGTTAGGGTTTACAAAACCTTGAAGCTACGAATATCATAGATGTACATCTAACATTATGCCCTAGGACCTCCTTTTATACACCAAGGAGTCCTACAAGGCTTACAATATTTTCCTAACTTATCATAATCTTTTCTATAAACAAACATAATCTCTTAAACAAATAAGTTATACATATCTTCTTTACAAATAACTAATACTTATCTTTGTAAGTATTCTTGTTCTCCAATCAATCTTTGATCTTATATCTGTCAGCATATTCCTTCCAGCAGTAGTAACCACTCAGCAGTTGTAACTGAGCACAAGCAATATTAACTAGCTTAGAAGTTTACTCTAGCAGTACTAACATATATTAGCAGTACTAACTTTTATACAAGCAGTAGTAACTACTTAGTATATTTTCAGTCTTCATCTCTGAGCAGTCTTAACTTCTACTAGCAGCAGTAAATTTATACTAACAATACTAATTATATTAGCAGTAGTAACTTTTATACTACCAATATTAACTACTTAGCATAATTTTCATTAGTATCACCAGCAATACTAAGTTATGCTTAACAGCACTAATATATACATGAGCATCAGTAACTCTAAGAATATCTTGAAGTCTTTGAAACCCAACAATCCTCCCCTAAACTTGATGTTCATCATCTGAATCATCAAGTTTCATTAAAAGTCTTCACCATCACCAGGAGGATGCATTCAAACACTTCATTGACCCTTTTCCTTCTTTGTCATGAGCTTGAGTAGTTGATAACAGATCTCATTCCAACGGTCAGCTTGAAGCTTTTTGTTCAGCATGTTTGAGATTGTTATTGGTGTAAGGGGATATCTTTTCTCAACTAACATAAAGATATGTAGATTTTTAAACTTCACAAAGTGCACTCCACAATTATCAAACAGCTTCCAAACAGTCACTTTGTACCCTTGCAAATTTCTCCATACTTCACTTTTTATGTCAGGTTTAAACATTACTTTCAAATCTCCCCATAACACTCTTTCATAATCCTCATCTGGCCTTGTATTCTCATGTTTAGCTTTAACCAACTTCCAGAGGGTCTCCAAGTCTTCTCTATCAATATCCTGAAGCATTTTTATCATTGATGAATACCTTTTAAGCTTCCATCAGCCCTTATCAATTTAAAGTATCCCATCATTCCATCTTTATCAATCTTGTATTCAACAATCACTGGAGGCTTAGTAGCTAGAGGTATATCATCAATTGCTACCTCATCATCTTTAACTATCTCAATATGCCTTTTCATATCTACCTCCTCTTGATTGTCTTTTTTAGCTTCTACATGCTCATCTATCTTCTACTTCTTTGGTTTATCAGATTCAAGCTCATCTCCTGCTCTTTTAGAACTTCCTTTAGTTCTTGTCTCATTGCTTTTCACCACCTCTGAATTCATAGGAACAAATGAACTTACATGTATGTATGCTTTGTCAAAGAGCTTCTGAATTTCTTCATAACTCCTTCCTTTTAGCTGATTATGCTTGTATCCACCCATATTCTTCAGATATGTACACATTCTATTCCTTATTTGATTTTTGGTAGGTGGTTTACTTCTTTGCTTTGCTGCTCTCTTTGCTGCAAAGAACTTTTTCCTTTCAGCTATCATCTCCACTAACATTCTTGAATTTTTCTTCAATTGAGAATTGTTCTTGTTTTTCAGCTTGGAGTTTTGCAGCTAATTGCTCATCAGCATCAATCATAGCTTAAATGATATCCAATTATTCAATAATTGCTTCTCTGCTAGCTTCTTGATGTGCAACACTTTCTTTTTCCAACTCTGCTTGTTCTTCAGCCCGCAATCTGAGTGCCAATTCTTCATCAAGTGCAATTTGATCTTTCTTCTTTAATGGCTTTTCAGGCTCAACCATTTTTCCCTTGCCTTTGTTCTTTTGTTTGTGGAAGTTGTGATGATTATGAAGAAGAAACTATTGGTGTAAATGCAGATGCTTGCTCCTCCTGATCATGAAAGACAATTCCGTTGCCTTTGGTCTTGTGCTAGCAATAGCAGTAGTAATTGTTGTGGCAGTAGTTGTAACAGCCTTTGGTTTAACTGCTTTAATCTATATCAAGGTTTGAGCCAAAGTCAACTCATCAACAGTTGTTGTAGCACTAGCAGTAGCAACACTCACTTCCTTTTCAGCAACTTCTTTTTCAGCAACAACTTTCTTCCACCTTGGAAAATATCTTGTACTCAAAAAAAAAAAAAACACATCTTTCATCATTTCTTTCTTGAGTCTCATCAATCAAGGTCACTTCTGCATCAGCATCAAGATCAGCTATTTTTACTCCCTGTTTAGATGCATCCTCATAAGCACCCAAACTAACTCATTAAAGGATTCTACCTGCTAGTGAACCACTTCCTTAACCTCTTGAGCCATGAAGTCTCTTGAAATCCTTCTCTTCTTCTAATGCTATACACTCGCTTGTTTTAAAATGGAATTCCTTTGCTTGAGCAGTCTTTGCTTCCTCCAAATCAAGAACCTGCTTTTGTAGTTTGGTGCATAAAGTCATCAATTCAACAAGTTTTAATCTATCCTCAACACTTTGAGGTGGATCACAGGAAGAGGTAGAGATGTAGTTCCTCATTAGTTAGCCTCATAAGGAATAGGCTTTGTAAGACCGCTGTCTTCCTTGTTTTCCTTTTAGATTTTTTTTGAGGCTTTGATGATGGTAGTTGGTAACAATGGTGTGGAATGGGAATCAATAGGAGCAGCTGAATCTTCACCCATGTCTTCTGGAGCTTGAACCATCATAGTTTGAAATAGAGGGGTGATTCTCCCAGAGAAACCTTTTCCTTCCCTCTTCATATTAGCCAAAACTTTCTTTGTAATGGGAAGGTATGTAACATAAAATCCCACTTATGTTTGGGACATTTCCTTCATACTTGTGTTGGTCCAGGAACACTTGCACAAACCTTTGATATATAAGAAATTAAACCCCACCCTCCAAGTTCTTCATCATATTATCAAAAATGTACTTGGAAAAGTTAAAATTTTGGTTTGTAGCAAGACAGATGATAGCAGATGCCATAGTGCTACTAAATTTTTTTCCATTCCAGACTATAGTCTTAGCACTAAGGTATTTATTTCAGTATGGTATGGGTTAAGAATTTCCATTGGGATGGAAAAAATTAAGCTTTCTAGAATGTAAGCTTTTGTGTAAGATTTCCATGACCCCCATGAGTGTGTGATGTTCAAAAAATTACATCATTTTGGCAGGCATCAATTTAGTCCCTTCAGCATCTTCTAAAATAAGATTAGTTCTCCACTCTTTCAGTGTGATCACCTTCTTTTATGACTCAGGGCTTGTATCTGACGCTCCCCATTAATTGTCTTAGCCTTAGCAGTTGCCTAAAACTATTGAATGCATGATTCATATACTATAGGATTAACCGTTAACGCATACTTGATAGAACTTGCTTAGAAAAATCAATAATGCCGTTCAAACCCATTACTTTCTTTGGGTTTTTCCAAAAACGCAACCAAATTGTGAGTTTCAGCAAACTTTGGGGTCGACATTGTGATGGGTTTTGATGATTAAAGATGAAATTGAGTTAGGGTTTATGATTGGAGAGTATATCACGGGTGTACAATCGATTGAATGAGTGATTGAAACCCTTAATCGAAGTATTTATGAAATCACCCTCAACAATATTAACTTGAACTAGCAGCATTAAGTTAAGCCTAACAGTATTAACTAACCAAGCAGTGGTAAGTTATGCCTAGCAGCATTAACTTATGCCTAACAGTAGTAAGTGAATGCCTAGCAGCATAAACTAGTACTGGTAGCAGTAAGTTTAAGGTTAGCAGCATTAACTTTGAAACACCAGCATTAACTCCAATTTCATTCCAAAAAGCATTTCCATTAATAATTTTGATTCTCACAAGCTCTTTTTCTGTTTTTAATCTCACAATATCTCTCATTTCTTTTTCTCACCAATTCACTCTATCTATTTTTATATCACATAACTCTCTTTCTATTTTTTCAGCTCACTATATCTCTCATTTCTTTTTCTTACCAATTCACTCTATCTATTTTTATATCACACATCAAGAGCCTTAACAGACAGTTTGGTATAAAATTCCATCAATTCCTTTAGTTTCATGCTGTCCTCCCCACTTCCAAGTGTGTTAACTCATAAGAGAGGTGGATCATTAGACTGTTTAAATGCAGCCTCAAACCTAATTTGAGCTTCTGCACCCGCTAATATGGTATCTTCGCACCTGGGATCACTACCTGAATCAGTTCCCTGAGGAAAAGACTCATTAAGTGTTGCCATAGATTGGGTCCTATTTATGTTACCATTGTCCTGCTCTGCTACTAATCTAGAATTAGTAGTGGCAGCCCTTTCCATTCTGTCTTCCCACTCCTTAATGATAGTCTCATAAGTTATAAGGGGAATAGGTCCACTAGACTGAGATATCTCAGTGGTCCTTTTGGCTTTCCTAGGTTTTTGAGTCTTTTTGGGTTAAGATAATGATGGAACAGTGATTGGTTCAAGATTAGATAGTGAAGCAGTTGTGGATGTGTGTTGGGGTTCAGTGGGATTTCCTGACCCTTCACCCACTTCTGCTTGTTGTTATGCACAACACTAACTTGAATTTCATCCTTAGCTGCTGTTCCATTCCATTCCAAACATCCTTTCATTAATCAAGACTTCATAATTAACCTCCCCTCAATCAATACTTCAGAGGTTAAGCATTCCAATACTTGCAATCAGATATTGAAATCTGCTAACATCAAATGCCTTTGTGAGTAAATCAGCAACATTGTGATCAGTGTGAATCTTGATCACTTGAATTAATCTCTTCTCATATGAATCCCTGATGAAGTGATGTCTAATTTCAATGTGCTTAGTCTTTGAATGAAACACTGGATTCTTAACTATGCAGATTGTGCTTTCATTGTCAATGAAAATCTTGGTGTTCATAAAGTTGTATCCATAATCAAGCAATTGATTTTGGATCCATAACACCTGTCCACAGCAATTAGCAGCAGCAACATACTCTGCTTCAGTAGTGGAGTTGGCAACTATAGTCTGCTTTTTACATTGCCATGAAATCAACCTTCTTCCAAGAAATTGACAACCTCCTGTTGTGGATTTCCTGTCTAAGCTAGCACCAGCATAATCACTATCAGAAAAAGCCTCCAAGTCAAATGGTGAATCTCTAGGATACCAAAGGCCCAATTTAGGATGACCTTTTAAGTATCTAAAGATTCTCTTCACAGCATGAAGATGTGAAGTCTTTGGTGTAACTTGGAACCTTGCACAAGCACAAACAGCAAACATTATGTCAGGTCTAGAAGCTGTTAGGTACATCAATGATCCAATCATTGATCTGTATAAATGAACATCCACATCTGCAGCTTCTTCATCCTTGAGTAATGCTTTGTTAGTCTCCATGGGAGTGCTTGCTGTCTTCACAGTGGCAAAATCAAACTTCTTCAAAATATCAGCCACATATTTGTCTTGACTAATGAAGATTCCATCATCTTTCTGTTTTACCTGCAACCCTAAGAAGAAAGTGAGCTCCCCCATAGAACTTATCTGGAATCTCTTGTGCATCATCTGTTCAAACTCAATACATAAAGACTTTTTAGTAGACCCAAAGATGATATCATCTACATACACCTATACTAACAAGATATCACCTTTGTCCTTCTTGATAAACAAAGTCTTGTCTATAGTCCCTCTTCTAAATCTATTTTCTAATAAATAGGTAGATAAGGTCTTATTCCAGGCTCTAGGAGCTTGATGTAAACCATATAAAGCCTTTTCTACCTTGTAAACTTTGTTAGGAAACTCTGGATCTTCAAACCCAGGAGGTTGACAAACATAAACCTCTTCTTCAATTGTGCCATACAAAAATGCACTCTTCACATCCATCTGATAAATAATGAAGTTCATGAATGAGGCATAGGCTAAGAAAAGCCTAATTGCTTCAATCCTAACAACTAGAGCAAAAACTTCATCATAATCTATACCCTCTTCTTGAGTGTAACCCTGTGCTACTAGTCTTGCCTTTTTTCTAATCACAATACCTCTATCATCTTTCTTGTTTATGTACACCTATTTAGTACCAATGGCCCTCTTGCCATATGTTAACTCAACCAAAGGTCAAACCTTCTGCAATTTAAACTGTAGAAGCTCATCCTACATTGCTTCTATCCATCTTGGATTTTTCAAAGATTGAGTTACCCTTTTAGGTTCTTCTTGTGATAGAAAACAAGCAAACAGATAATTCTGAAAATATTTATGGTTGATTCTCTGTTGTACTGAACTAAACATACCATGATCAGTCACATTCTTTGTCATCCTTCTGGTTTGAGGTGCTGACTATATATCTCCAATGATTTGTTCAAGTGGATGATCTTTGTGAACTCTTATAGTTGGAATAGGACTAACATGCATAGTTGTAGCCAAATTGTTTATGTCAGCCTCTGCACCAACTTCTTCATCATCATCAGAATAGACAATCTCTTCCAAAATTGGCATATTTGGATCATCAATACATCCATAGACTATATTCTCATCAACAACATTATTTTCTATGTCTGCAGTATTAACAGTTGGACTAACAGTATTAATATTGTTAGTGTTGTTGACATTTGCATCCTCCTCTTGATTAATTCTTGACTCCTCTTTATTTGGAAACTTACTATTTTCTTTCTCTGGATATTCAGAATTCATCTTTTCCTCCTCCCCTGATGGTTTGAATCCAGCATCAGGAGAATCCTTTGAACTTTTAGAGAGTAATGGATCAGATGTCAATAATGGTAGCAGTATATACTTTTGATTAGGTACTAATTTCTTCCCATCTTGACCTACATTAATGTTTTCTTTGGTACCTGCATTACCATTAGTTTGATTCCCTACAACAACTGGCTTATAATTCATAGATATTATTAGAGAATCTATATCAAAAAGCCAATTAGGTCCATTTCTAGCAATATTAGGTGTTTCTTCACTAAACTTAACATGCAAGTTCTCTTCTACTATCTTAGTTCTACTGTTCAATACCCTGTATGATTTGCTATTGGTAGAGTATCTTACAAAGAACCCTTCATCAGCTTTTCCATCAAACTTACCTAGGTGATCTAATGTATTAAAAATAGTAACAGGACATCCAAATGGTTTCATAAAGCTTAAGGCAGGTTTTCTACCTAGAAAAAGTTCATAAGGGGTCTTGTTGTGAGGCTTGATAACTAACACCCTATTTTGAACATAACAAGCAGTATTAACTGCTTCAGCCCAAAAAGTTGTTGGCAATTTTGAATCAGCTAGCATAGTCCTAGCAGCCTCTATTAGTGTCCTATTTTTCCTTTCTGCTACTCCATTTTGTTGTGGAGTCCTAGCAACACTAAATTCCCTCTTAATACCCTTCATTTCACAGAACTGATTCATGACCTTATTCTTGAATTCAGTCCCATTGTCACATCTGATCACTTTCACCTTAAGGTCTATTAGATTTTCTATGTCTGTAATAAATGTTTTAAGGATTTCACTAGTTTCATCTTTAGTGGCTAAGAAGAAAACCCAACTAAACCTACTATAGTCATATGTGACAACTAGGCAGTACACCTTTTTCATTAGACTCTTTACAAATGTTGGCCCAAACAAATCCATATGCAACATTTGTAATGGTTGGCTGATTGAGCTTACAGTCTTGGTCTTACAAGAGGCTTTATGTTGCTTTCCTTTCTGACAAGCAACACATGTGAGATTATTTTCAAAAATCTTTGAAGATAAACCTCAAACAAGATTTCCCCTTACTAGTTTGTTCAGTGTTTTGAAATTTATATGCCTAAGCCTCCTATGTCAAAGATTAGATTCATCTAATGTGGCCTTTTCAAAGAGACAAGTTAGCCCTCCTGAAGGAACAATATTCTTTAAGTCAACACTATAAATGTTATCTTTTCTAGAAACTCTAAGCAAGACATGATTTTCATCAAGTAGCTTAAAGTCAGGAGACAAAACAACACATTTAGTGTCTATAAAAAGAACACTGTTTTTCTTGTCACACATCTATGAGACACTAAAAAGGTTAAACTTAAGCTTCTTAACAAAGTATACATCTTCAAAATCTAATTTACCTGTACTGATTTTACCTTTACTAGTGATTCTACCTCCTTTGGGATCTCCTCTAAATGCAACAAATCCACCATCAATTTCTTCATAATCTGAGAGGTAAGAGTTGTTTCCAGTCATGTGCATAGAGCATCCACTGTCAATTACTCCTTTTTCTTGTAATTCTAGCTGTGGATTGCCCTGCATAAAAGTAAGAGAGTCAGGCTCTCTTAGGGACCCAAGCCATTATTGACATGGATCTGCCTTGTGCATCAACATAGTCAAATCTTTTAAAGTTCATTGATGCACCATTGTGTCTAGAGACATGGTCTAAAACCTTTTGCTTTGGTCTCCAAAACCCAATATGTTGAGGCCTTAACAGCATTAGCCTCAATTCCCTTATTATCACTTACTACTGCTTTTGGCCCAACAGTAGTAACATTTCCCTTAACAATATTAACCTTTTCTTTTAAATTACTGTTCGTGTTTATTGTAGACTTGTTAAAGGTCCTGCTAACATGTATATGTGCTTTATTAAAAACATTTGATGTTGTCCTTGCACTATTCACTGTTGGTCTTGGGTAGGCAGTATTAATTGGTCTGGCAGTATTAACTAATACTGCTGCTTTTGAAAAGTTTTGCCAAGCAGTATTAAGTGTTATAATGCCAGATTTCATTAAGACTGCTTTTGGAACAAAATTCCCTTTTGGATGAGGGTGAGTCATTCTTTGAGAATTTTGGTGATTTGCCCTTCTAGCATTGTTCCATACAGTTTTCTCTACCATTTTTTTTCATACAAATCACAATCTTTTATCAAATGATTAAAATTACCACATTCATAACAGGCTTTATTTATAAACTCAAAAATACTTCCTAATTTCTGATTCATCAAATTATTCTAGTTTCTCTAGTTACCTCTAGGGATTTGACTAGTTTTCCTAAAGTATTTAGCTTGCTTTTTGTTCTCTACCTTCTTAACAGAATCCTTAGGTGTTTTCACATGCTAATTTGATTTAACAAATTCTATTTTTGCAAAACTAGGTTTTCTCTGTATAGACTTAAACTCAGTCTCATTCTCATCCTCACTATCAGATATCTAGTCTTCAATAAGAGCTTCACCAACAGACTTAGGTTTTGACTGTTGATCCCAATGAATAGATCTTTAACTCCTTATCTTGATGTAAGGTTTAATATCCTTGGATAAATCCAAAGACACTAAGATTGAAAGTTTGAGTGTTTGATACAAACTATGCAGAATCTAGTTTATACCACTAAGAAGAATAAAGAAAAAGTATGTTTGAGACACATAAATACAACTAAAATAATAAGCTCCAATATATTAATACGAACACTCTTTGATAGTGTTAGGGTTTACAACCTTGAAGCTATCAAAAACTATGAAAGACTGATGTTATGTAATACTAATGCCATAACCTAGGATCTCCTTTTATACACCAAGGAGTCCTTTAAAAGATAACTATGAATCTTTTAAAACATTAAGCTTATATGCATATCTTTCTAAATATATAGAATATACACAAGATAACTAATACATATCTTTTAACACATCTTTACATCTCTTCACACGTCTTTATCTTCATGCAGTCTTCAATCTTTATCAGCAATATAAATCCTTTAGTAGTGTTAAGTTAGTACTAGCAGTACTAACTTATACCTAGCAGTACTAACATTCTTATAGCAGCACTAACTGGTTTATACTACCACTTATGACTTAAGTAGTACTAACACTTTGACTTCGCAGTACTAAGTCTAATGAGTTTAATTCCCAACAATCCTCTCCTAAACTTGTGATTTACCTTCAAATCATCAAGTTTCTTGAATTAAAAACATTGACTTATAAGAGGATTCTTTCAAACATATTATTGTCTTAGATTGTTTGCTAGAATGAAGATTTTCTTTAAAAGCTCATTGGCCATCTCTGAAGATTCATCCACTTAAAGTTTGTTAGCCAACATTACAATCATAAGTGCTCTTGTCAATGGATAATATTTTTCAACTAGCATGAAGATGTCATGTCCTCTTTCTGTAGACACATGGTGAACACCACATGTATCATACAATCTCCATTTCAATAGATCATGCATATATCTCTGAAGCTTCCATAGTGTATCATCATCATCTGGTTCAAATAACCTCTTTAGTTTAACCCATAATACCTTCTCTTTATCAATTGTAGGCTTTGTTGATCTGAACCTCTTCTTAACTAAATCCCAAAGCTTGTCTAGGTCATCTCTATCAAATCTCTTCAGCATTTCTTCAAAAATATAATAGACTTATGTATGGTTTCCAACTCTGATAATTCTCTAGTAACTTCTTGATTCTTTAGTAAAAATATCCCAATCTATGATTGGATATTTGACCTGTAGAGCTTCAATATAAACTTCTTCTACTGGAACTATCACTAACAGTTTTTGTAGTTCTTCTTCTGATACTTCTTTTTCCTTTTCTGCAGATTGTTCTTCACCTGACCCTGAAGCTTCTCTAATCTTTTGTCTTTTAGCAGGTTCTTCTAAAACTTCTTGACCTGCTCTTTTTAGTCTTTGAACTTCCAACTCAGAATCTATAGGCACAAAAGAGTGTACCCTCCTCATAGTAGTTTCAAAGATCTCTTTAACCTCCTCAAATGAAAGAGACTTCAACTACTTAATTAAGTAACCTCCTTCTTGGTTCTTGATGTAGTTTGACATGTAAGTTCTTTGTTGAGCTTGAGTCATTGGGTTGTTCCTCTTAGCTTCAGCTCTTTGTTGAGCAAAGAACCTCCTTCTTTGATTAATTAAATCTACAAGCATCTTTGCTTGATTAACTTCACTATACTTTTCCCTTTCTTTTGCTTGTAGTTTCTGAGTTAGCTCTTCATCAGCTTCAACTCTTGTTCTAATATTCTCCCATTCATCCTCTGTAAAACCCTGAGCTGCTTGATGTACTTTAGCCAATCTCTGTCTTCCTACAGTATCAATTTATTCTTGTACCCTTAGAGCTATTTCTGCATCCATGGCAATCCTCTGGCTTTCTTCTTGATCAAGTTGTTCTTGTAATTTTATAGCTGCTTCATATCCAGCTCTTTCTTGTCTTTCTTTCAACTTTGAAGTTGTTTGCTCAGGCTCTGATACTACTTGTTGATCCCAATGAACAGATCTTTAACTCCTTAGCTTGATGTAAGGTTTAGTATCCTTAGATAAATCAAAAATACTAAGATTGAAACTTTGAGTGTATGATATAAACTATGCGGAATCTAGTTTATACCACTAAGAAGAATAAAGAAAAAGTATGTTTGAGACACAGAAATACAAGCAAAAAAATAAGCTCTAATATATTAATACGAACACTCTTTGACAGTGTTAGGGTTTACAACCTTGAAGCTATGAAAAACTATGAAAGACTGATGTTATGTAATACTAATGCCATAACCTAGGATCTCCTTTTATACACCAAGGAGTCCTTTACAAGATAACTATGAATCTTCTAAAACATTAAGCTTATATGCATATCTTTCTAAACTACACTATCATAACAAGCTTTAATTTTTTAAAACAAAATTAATCTCATAATCTTTTAAGTCATCAAATTATTCCAGTTTCTCTTATTACCTCTAGGACTTTGACTATTTTTCCTAGGGTATTTAGCTGGCTTATTATTCTCTACCTTCTTAACAGACTCCCTAGGTGTTTTCACATGCTCATTAGATTTAACAAATTCTACTTTGGCACAACTAGAACTTATACCTAGCAGTACTAACATTCTTCTAGCAGTACTAACTGGTTTATACTGCCAGTTATGACTTAAGTAGTACTAACACATTGACTTGGCAATACTAAGTCTAATGAGTTTAATTCTCAACATTGACACACTAGTCTTAGCTTCTCTTGTTGCAACATCAGGTATACTAGTTACTGACTCACTAAAAACATATTCTCCCTTATCAGAAAGTATCAAATCATATTTAGGGGGCATGAAGTTCCCAGTACAGGGAGGGGGAACATCATGATACTCTTCACTTGTTTTGTACCTTTCATTTTCCTGACTATCAACTACTTGAATATCATACCCCACACCAATCTTAAACTTATCACTTACTTGAATCTCTAACAGTTTGCTTAGATTTTTAGATGAATTTCCAAACTTTTCTAAGGTAAGTTTTAAATCATCTCTTTCCTTTTCAGCTTTTTCAAATTTCTTTCTAAGCTCTGTTAGTGCATTATCTCTTAACTTAATATCAAGTTTTAAAATCTTTATGTCTTCTTCAAAAACAACCTCATTCTTTTTATACACATCTAGTCTAGCCTCTACAAATTCTAGACCTGCTTTATAAGCACCCACATTTAATTGAGACTTATTAAAATCTGTTGTCAGATTATCATAATGTTCTTTAAGAGTTTCATAAGATTTTAAACATGCTTTAGAACAAATAGATACCTCAGAATCTGAGCTTGAAGAACTTGAAGAACCTGAAGATGTATATGCCATAAGTGCAATTTGATCACTCCAGTCATACCCAAGTCCATCTTGAGCCACCAAAGCTTTTGTCTCTGTTGTTTCCACTATCACATTCCTCCTTACAGGTTCTCTGTTCTTGTTCTCCCTTGGAGCCCTGCACTCCCTTGCAAAATGACCCTTTTTATGATAGTTATAGCATTCCACCTTTGATTTGTTAAACCCTATGGTCTCAAAACCATTTACATTAATCTTCCCTCCAATCTTATTTAGAAATCTTCTGGCTCTTATGGTCAACATAGCCATTTGCCACTTTAGATCTATCTCTTCCAAGTCATCAGCATCAATCTGTTGTAAGTCCTTATCATTTAATTATGGACTGTTAGATTGGTTAGCAAATAAAGAATAGATCACAACATCACTCATACTATCAGTATTGGCAGAGTTAGAACCATAAGCTTGATTGGAACTACCTGAGTTATTGGAAGACACAAAAGCCATGTTCTATGAATTTTGGTTTGAGCTTGATGACCCTTTAACTTTAGTTTCATAAATGTTCAGATTGTTGTATAGGTCATCCATGCTTAAGGTGTCTAAATCAGGTTTGTTTCTCCAGATCAAGGTATGAGTCTTCCATTCTGATGGGAGACTTCTTAGAAACTTTATATTCATATCTTTTTGAGAAATAGTTTCACCCAGAATCTTTAGCTAACTGATAAGCTTTTGAATCTTATCATAGGTTTGATCAAGTCATTCTGAGCTTGATCCATTAAAATTCTCATATTGTTGCTTTAGAAGTGCCTTTTGAGTTTTCTTTGACTCCTTATTACCTCCAAACCTTTTCTTTATGGCTTCCAACAGTGTACCTCTTGCCTTTAACTCATTCTTCCTTGCTAACTTCTCCTCTGCAGTTGTAGGAGGATATGTTTTCTCAACACCATCAATAGTTCTCTTTGGTGGAGGTGAGTCTCCATTTACTATTACTTCCCAAAGAGCATAATCTGTCATTAGGAAGTACTTTTCTATCCTTATTTTCCAAAGCTCAAATTCTCTTATATTGAGTACTGGAAGTTTTGGAGTAGTAACAATTGTTGAAGATCCTGCCTCTATGTTTTCATAAACAAATAGTTCTGATATGTGTAGATTGTTTCTTCTAATTCAAAGTTTCTCAACAAGCTCTGATACCACTTGTTGATCCCACTTGAATAGATCTTGCTTAGCTTGTATGAAGCTTTGTTGTATTGAGTAAATCCAAGACAACTATGGTAGAAACTTTGATTATGAATTTCAAAGACTATGCGGAATCTAGTCAATGATACTAAGAAGAATTATTTATAAAACAGTAACACAAAATTAATAACAAGATAGATTACCAAACTTTCAGCCTCAATATGAAACGAACACTCTTAATAATGTTAGGGTTTACAAAACCTTGAAGCTACGAATATCAAAGATGTACATCTAACATTATGCCCTAGGACCTCCTTTTATACACAAGAAGTACCTACAAGGCATACAAGTACTTTCCAAACTTAATATCAAGATCTATTTCTAAAAACAAAACGTATGCTTTTAAACAAATAAGTTATACATATCTTCTTTACAAATAACTAATACTTATCTTCATAAGTATTCTTGTTCTCCAATCAATCTTTGATCTCATCTCTGTCAGCATATTCCTTCCAGCAGTAGTAATCACTCAGCAGTTGTAACTGAGCACAAGCAGCATTAACTACTTAGAAATTTATTCTAGCAGTACTAACATATACTAGCAGTAGTAACTACTTACTATATTTTCAGTCTTCATCTCTGAGCAGTCTTAACTTCTACTAGCAGCAATAAAAGGAAAAAAAAAAAAAAAAAAAAAAAAAAAAAAAAAAAAAAAATGTAAAAAAAAAAAAAAAAAAAAAACACATGTATACTAACATTACTAAATTATACTAACAGTAGTAACTTTATACTACCAGTACTAACTACTTAGCATAATTTTCATTAGTAATACCAGCACCAACAACAAAGTTTATTGCTTGACAACACTATATATACTGAGCATATAACTCTAAGAATTCCCTCTTGACGTCTTTAAACCCAAAAATCCTCCTTGCAACTTGATGTACAACTTCTGAATCTTTAAGTTTCATTAAAAGTCTTCACCATCACTAGGAGGATGCATTCAAACACTTCATTGGCCCTTTTCCTGCTTTGTTATGAGCTTGAGTAGTTGATAACACATCTCATTCCAACGATCAGCTTAAAGCTTCTTGTTCAGCATGTTTGAGATTGTTATTGGCGTAAGGGGATATCTTTTCTCAACCAAGATAAAGATATGTAGATTTCTAAACCTTACAAAGGCAACTCCACAGTTATCAAACAAATTCCAAACAGTCACTTTGTATCCTTGTAGATTTCTCCATACATCACTCTTAATGTCAGGTTCAAACATTACTTTCAAATCTTCCCATAACACTCTTTCATATTCATCAACTGGTCTGTTTATTCCATGCTTTTCTTTGACCAACTTCCAGAGAGTTTCTAAGTCTTCTCTGTCAATACCCCGAAGCATCCTAATCATTGATGAATATCTTTTTGAACTTCAATAAGCTCTTAGTCAAGTATAGAATCACCTTTTTGTCTTCTTAACAATTTTAACATTCAACAATCATTGAGGTTTTGTCATAGTGTATAACATCAATTGCTATTTCCTCTTCATCTTGAACTATCTCCATATGCTTTTTCATTTCTTCCTCCTCTGGATCATCATCTTTTTCAACTTCTACATGCTCATCTATCTTTTGCTTCTTTGACATATTAGATTCAAGTTCATCCCTTGCTCTTTTATAGCTTTCCTCTGTTCTTGTCTCACTGCCTTTTACTACTTCTGAATTCATGTCTACAAAAATATTTACTCTTTTCATTTCCTTATTAAACAACTTTTGGATTTCATCATACCCCCCACCCGTCCGGCCCGCTTTGCTCTCTCAACTGACAATGTATGTATCCAGCCATATTCTCAAATAATTTATACATTTGGATTTCTCTTTTGAGCTTTAATAGGTGGCTTTCTTCTTATCTCTTCAGCTCTAAGCTTTGCAAAGTGTTTCTTTCTTTTGTTCGTGAGCTCTACAAATAATCTAGATCTTTCTTCAATGGTTATTTCTCCCTGTTCATCCGCTTGTAGCCTCTGAGCTAATTGAAAGTCTGCCTCTATCATAGCTTGTGTGTTATCCTATGATTCAATCAAAGCTACATTAGCTTCTTCTTCCTTTTGCCTTGCAAGCCTTTCTTCTTCAATAAGTTCTGCTTGCAACCGAGCTTCAAGATTTCTAGCCATTTCTTCATTAAGAGCAACCCGATCTTTCTTCTTTAATGGCACTTTAGGCTCCACCATTATTCCTTTTCCTTTGTCTTTCACTTGTGATTGTGAAGAAGAAAATGTTTTTGTAGATGCAGGAACTTGTTCTTCCTGATCATGAAATATAATTCCCTTAGCCCTTGGTCTAATAGATGTAACTGTTGTAGCAACAATTGTAACAGGCTTCGGTTTTGCAGTTTTGATTTCAATCAAAGTTTGAGCAAGAGTCAATTCATTTGTAATTTCAACACTGACACTGGTAGTAGTAACTACTTCAGCAGTACTAACTAGAATTGACTTTGTAGTTGTAGCAACACTAACTACAGGCTCTTTAACCTTTTCAAACTCAAGTTCCTGCTCTTCCAACATACCTATATCAAACATCAGGTTGTCATCATTCATCTCTTGAGTCTCATTCACCAAAGTCACTTCTGCATCAGCATCAAGGTCTTCAATCTTCCTCCCCTGTTTGGATGCATCCTCCTGAGCACCCAAACTGGCATCATTAGAGGATTCTACCCTGCTAGTTGAACCAACCTTTCTTAACCTTCTTAGCCCTGAAGGTCTTGACTTCCTTCTCTTTTCCAACTGCTTGACTCTCTTCTTTAAACTAGTAATCTCCTTTGCTTGAGCAGTCTTGGCTTTCTCCAAATCAAGGACTTTCTCTTGTAGGCTGGTACATAAATTCATCAATTCAGAAAGTTGCATACTATCCTCACCACTTTGAGGTGGATCATAGGAAGGGGTAGATACATGAGCCTCATCAGTGACAGGCTCTGTAGGACCACTGTCTTTCCTCTGTTTCCTCCTTGACTTCTTCTTTTGAGGTTTAGATGATGATGGTTGAGAAATAATAGGTGTGGAATGGGAATCAGTAGGAGTAGCTGAATCTGCACCCATGTCTTCTGTAGCTTGAACCATCATTGTGGAGAATAGTGGTGTAACTCTTCCAGAAAAACCCTTGCATGGTCTCTTCATGTTAGCAAACACCTTCTTGGTGTGGGAAGGTGTAACATAAACCCCTTTGTGCTTGGACATTCCCTCTACTTGTTTGTCCAGGAAGACTTGCACAAATCTTGGGTACATGAGAAATTTTATCCCACCATCCAAGTTCTTCACCATATTGTCAAAAATGTACTTGGAAAGGTTGAATTTTTGGTTTGTGGCAAGGCATATGATTGCAGATGCCATAGTGCTACTAAATTCATTCCAGGATGTAGTCTAGCGCTAAGGCATTGCAGTATGGTATGGATGAGAAATTTCCATTAAGATGAGAAATAAGCTTTATAGAATGTAAGCTTTTGAGTAAGATTTTCATACCCCATTCTTTCCAATTCTGCAAAAACGGTAGTAGTGGGTAGACAATCTATTCCATCAGTGTCATCCAACTTAAGATCACTTCTTATACTTGTCTCAGAGATGATTACCTTTTTCTTGTCTACTAGGGTTGTATCTGCATATCCTATTAACTGTATGAGCCTGCAATGGTCCTGAACTAATCATACAGGTAGTATAAATGGTTGGATTGACTGTTAACGCATATTGGACAGAACTAGCATTTATAAAATCAATAATTTCCTCAAACCCATTACTTTCTTTGGGTTTCTCCAAAAACGCAACAAAATTGTGAGTTTCAGCAAACTTTGGGGTCGACATTGTGATGGGTTTTGATGATTAAAGATGAAATTGAGTTAGGGTTTATGATTAGAAAGGATAACAAGGAGGTAAAATCGAAACTAAAAATTGATTGGGGGGAACCTTTAATCAAAGTATTTATGAACTCACCCTCAACAACATTAACTTGAACTGGTAGCATTAAGTTAAGCCTAACAATATTAACTAACCCAGCAGTAGGAAGTTATGCCTGTCAACATTAACTTATGCCTAACAGTAGTAAGTGAACGCCTAACAACATAAACTAATACGGGCAGCAGTAAATTAAGCCTAACAACATTAGCATTAAGTTTTAAGCTGAGCATCATTAACTTTAAGACACCAGTATTAACCCTAATTTCTTTCCAAAAAGCATTTCCATCATCAATTTTGATTCTCACAAGCTCTCTTTTTGTTTTTAATCTCACTATATCTCTTATTTCTTTTTCTCACCAATTCACTCTTTCTATTTTTATCACACAACTCTCTTTCTGTTTTTCAGCTCAATATATCTCTCTTTTCTTTTTATTACTAATTCAGACAGTTTTGTACATTGTTTCATTAATTCCATTAGTTTCATGCTGTCCTCCCCACTTCTAAGTGTGTTAACTCTTGAGAGAGGTGGATCATTAGACTATTTAGATGCAGCCTCAAATCTAATTTAAGCTTCTGCACCCCCTAATATGGTATCTTGGCACCTGGGACCACTACCTGAATCAGTTCTCTAAGGAAGAGATTCATTAAGTGTTGCTATGGATTGGGTCCTATTTATGTTACCACTGTCTTGCTCTGCTTCTAAGCTAGAAGAAGTAGTGGTAGCCCTTCCCATTCTGTCTTCCCATTCCTTATAGACAGTCTTATCTGCAACAAGGTGAATAGGTCCACTAGACTAAGATATCTCAGTGGTCCTTTTGGCTTTCCTAGGTTTTTGAGTCTTTTTGGGTTAAGATTGTGGTAGAACAGTGATTGGTTCAAGATTAGATAGTGATACAGTTATGGATGTGTGTTGTGGTTAAGTGGGATTTCCTGACCCTTCACCCACTTCTGCTTACTAATACATTCCCTTTCATCCAATCTTAATTAACCTCCCCTCAAACAATATTTTAGAGGTTAAGTAATCCAATGCTAGCTATCAAAAAGTTAAACCTGCTAACATCAAATGCCTTTATGAGAAGATCTGCAACATTGTGGTCTGTGTGAATCTTAATTACATGAATTAACTTCTTCTCATAAGAATCTCTGATGAAATGGTGCCTTATTTCAATGTGCTTGGTTTTAGAATGAAACACTGGATTCTTTACAATACAAATAGTGCTTTCATTATCAATGTAAATCTTAGTGTTCATGAAGTTAAACACATAATCAAGCATTTGATTTTGGATCCATAACACCTACCCACGAACAATAGCATCACAACATACCTCTGCTTCAGTAGTAGAATTGGCAACTATAGTCTGCTTCTTACATTGCCATGAAATCAACCTTTTGCTAAGAAATTGACAACCTCCTGTTGTGGATTTCTTGTCAAGGCTAGCTCCAGCATAATCACTATCAGAGAAAGCTTCCAAGTCAAATGGTGAATCCCTAAGATACCAAAGGCCCAATTTATGTTGACCTTTCAAGTATTTAAAGATCCTCTTCACAGCATGAAGATGTGAGACTTTAGGAGTAACTTGGAACCTTGCATAAGCATAAACAGCAAACATTATGTCAGGCCTAAAAGCTGTTAAGTACATCAATGATCCAATCATTGATCTGTATAAGTGAACATCCACATCCTCGGCTTCTTCATCCTTGAGCAATGCCTTGTTAGTCTTAATTGGAGTGTTTGCTGTCTTTATAGTGGCAAAATCAAATTTATTCCATATAGCAGCCACATACTTGTCTTGGCTAATGAAGATTCCATCATCTTTCTGCTTCACTTGTAATCTTAAGAAGAAAGTGAGCTCCCTCATAGAACTCATCTGGAATCTTTTGTGCATCATCTGCTCAAACTCAACACATAAAGACTTCTTTGTAGACCCAAAGATGATGTCATCAACATACACCTGTAATAATAAAATATCACCTTTGTTCTTCTTGATGAACAAAGTCTTATCTATAGTGCATCTTCTAAATCCATTTTCCAATAAGTAGGTAGACAAGGTCTCATACCAGGCTCTAGGATCTTGATGTAGACCATATAAAGCTTTTTTTACTTTATAAACTTTGTCAGGGAACTGTAGATCTTCAAAACCAGGAGGTTGGCACACATACACCTCCTCTTCAATAGTACCATATAAAAAGGCACTCTTCACATCCATCTGGTACATAATAAACCCCATAAATGATGCATAGGCCAAAAATAACTTGATTGCTTCTAACCTAGCAATAGGAGCAAAAACCTAATCATAATCAATTCCTTCTTCTTGGGTGTAACCTTGTGCCACCAGTCTTGCCTTGTTTCTAACCACAATACCTCTATCATTTTTCTTGTTTCTGTACACCCATTTAGTACCAATGGCCCTCTTGCCATGTGGTAAATCAACCAAAGTCCAAACCTTCTGTAATTTAAACTATAGAAGCTCATCCTACATTGCTTCTATCCAGCTTGGATCTGTCAAAGCTTGGATTACCTTTTTGGGTTCTACTTGTGATAGAAAACAAGCAAACAGACAATTTTGAAAATCTTTATGGTTGATTCTCTGTTGCACTGAACTAAACATACCATGTCCAGTCACATTCTTTGTCATCCTTCTGGTTTGAGGTGCTGAATTTATATCTCCAATGATTTGTTCAAGTGGATGATCCTTGTAAACTCTTGTAGTTGGAATAGGACTGACATGCACATTTGTTGCCAAATTGTTCATGTCAGCCTCTACACCAACTTTTTCATCATGATCAGAATAGACAATCTCTTCCAAATTAGGCATATTTGGTTCATCAATACATCCATAGACTATATTCTCACCAACAACATTATTTTCTATGTCCAACAACTATGGGGGCTAACCAGTTGGTATCTAACAGTATTAAATGTTTAGTTATGTTGTTGACATTCGCATCCTGCTCTTGATTAACTCTTGGCTCCTCACTATCTTCATTCTCTTGATGTTCAGAATCTATCTTTTCCT
This sequence comes from Tanacetum coccineum, assembly GCA_026074375.1. Taxonomy (NCBI): domain Eukaryota; kingdom Viridiplantae; phylum Streptophyta; class Magnoliopsida; order Asterales; family Asteraceae; genus Tanacetum; species Tanacetum coccineum. Next base: position 10,497 of record BQNB010006938.1, on the reverse strand, counting down.
CCTCCCCTGATGGTTTGAATCTAGCATTAGGAGAGTCCTTTGAACTTTTAGAGAGTGATGGATCAGATGTCAACAATGGTAGCAATATATACTTTTGATCAGGTACTATTTTCTTCCCATCTTGACCTGCATCAATGTTTTCTTTGGTACCTGCATTACCATTAGTTTGATTCCCTGCCATAACTGGCTTATAATTCATAGATATTGTTAGAGCATCTATATCAAAAAGCCAATTAGGTCCATTTCCTGCAATATTAGGTGTTTTTTCACTAAACTTAACATGTAGGTTCTCTTTTACTATCCTAGTTCTATTATTAAATACCATGTATGCTTTGCTACTGGTAGAATATCCTACAAAGAACCCTTCATCAGCCTTTCCATCAAACTTACCTAGGTGATCTATTGTATTAAGAATAGTAACAGGACACCCAAATGGTCTCATGAAACTTAAGACAGGTTTTTTTTCTAGAAAAAGTTCATAAGGGGTCTTGTTATGAGGCTTGATAACTAACACCCTATTTTGAACATAACAAGCAGTATTAACTGCTTCAGCCCAAAAAGTTGTTGGCAATTTTGAATCAGCTTTTATAGTCCTAGCAGCCTCTATTAGTGTCCTATTTTTCCTTTCTGCTACTCTATTTTGTTGTGGAGTTCTGGCAACACTAAATTCCCTTTTAATACCCTTCTTTTCACATAACTGATTCATGACCTTATTCTTGAATTCAGTCCTATTGTCACATCTAATTACTTTCACCTTAAGGTCTATTAGATTTTCTATGCCAGTTATGAATGTTTTAAGGATTTCACTAGTTTCATCCTTAGTGGCTAAAAAGAAAACCCAACTAAACCTACTATAGTCATCTGTGACAACTAGGCAGTACATCTTTTTCATTAGACCTTTTACAAATGTTGGCCCAAACAAATCCATATGCAACATTTGTAATGGTTGGCTAATTGAGCTTACTGTCTTGGTCTTACAAGAGGCTTTATGTTTCTTTCCTTTCTGACAAGCAACACATGTGTGATTATTTTCAAAAATCTTTGAAGGTAAGCCTCTGACAAGGTTTCCCCTTACTAGTTTGTTTAGTGTTTTGAAATTTATATGCCCAAGCCTTCTATGCCAGAGATTAGATTCATCTAATGTGGCCTTTGCAAAGAGACAAGTTAGACCTCCTGAAGGAACAATATTCTTTAAATCAACACTATACATGTTATCTTTTCTAGGAACTCTAAGCAAGACATGATTTTCATCAAGTAGCTTAAAGTCAGGAGATAAAATAACACATTTAGTGTCTGTAAAAAGAACACTGTTTTTCTTGTCACACATTTATGAGAAACTAAAAAGGTTAAACTTAAGCTCCTTAAAAAGTACACATATTTAAAATCCAATTTACCTGTACTGATTTTACCTTTACTAGTGATTCTACTTCCTTTGGGATCTCCTCCAAATGCAACAAACCCACCATCAATTTCTTCATAATCTGAGAGGTAGGACTTGTTTCCAGTTATGTTCCTAGAGCATCCACTGTCAATTACTCCTTTTTCCTGCAATTCTAGCTGTGGATTGCGCTGCACAAAAGTAAGAAAATCAGGCTCTCTTGAGGACCCAAGCCATTACAGACTTGGATCTGCCTTGTGCATCAACATAGTCAAATCTTTTAAAATTCATTGATGCACCATTGTGTCTGAAGACATGGTCTAAAACCTTTTGCTTTGGTCTCCAAACCTAACATGCTGAGGCCTTAACAGCATTAGCCTCATTTCCCTTATTATTACTTACTACTACTTTTGGCCCAACAGTAGTAACATCTCCCTTAACAATATTAACTTTTTCTTTTAAATTACTGTTCTTATTTGTTGTAGACTTGTTAAAGGGCCTTCTAACATGTGTTTGTGCTTTATTTAAAACATTTGATACTTTCCTTGCACTATTCACTATTGGTCTTGTGTAGGTAGTATTAATTGGTCTGACAGTATTAACTGATACTGCTGCTTTTGAAAAGTTTTGCCCAGCAGTATTAAGTGATTTAATGCCAGATTTCATTAAGACTGCTTTTGGAACAAAATTTACTTTTAGATGAGGGTGAGTCATTCTTTGAGAATTTTGATGACTTGCCCTTCTAGCATTATTCCATACAATTTTCTCTATAATTTTATTTTCATACAAATCACAATCTTTGATCAAGTGATTAAAACTGCCACATTCATAACAAACTTTATTTTTAAACTCAAAATTACTTCCTAATTTATGAGTCATTAAGTTATTCCAGTTTCTATTGTTACCTCTAGGGCTTTGACTGTTTTTTCTAGGGTATTTAGCTTGCTTTTTATTCTCTATCTTCTTAACAGACTCACTAGGTGTTTTCACATTCTCATTAGATTTAACAAATTATGTTTTGGCAAAACTAGGTTTTCTCTGTTTAGACTTAAACCCAGTCTCATTCTCATCCTCACTATCAGATATCTAGTCTTCAATAAGTGGTTCACCAACAGACTTAGGTTTTGACACACTATCTATAGCTTCACTGTTAGCAGCACCAAGGTACACGGTATGACTCACTAAAAACATATCTCCCATATCAGCAATATCAAATCATAATTTAGGGGCATAAGTTCCCCAGTATAGGGAGGGGGAACAACATGATACCTTTACTTGTTTTGTACCTTTCATTTTCCTGACTATCAAACACATGACTATTAACCACTTGACTATCAAACCCCACACCAGTCTTAAACTTATCACTTACTTGAATCTCTAACAATTTGCTTAGATTTTTAGATGAATTTCCAAACTTTTCTAAGGTAAGTTTTAAATCATCTCTTTCCTTTTCAGCTTTTTCAAATTTCTTTCTAAGATCTATTAGGCAATATCTCTCAACTTAAAAGCAAGTTTTAAATCTTTATGTCATCTTAAAAAACAACCTCTTTCTTTTTAATATTTTTACATAGTCTAGCCTCTACAGATTCTAGACCTGCTTTAACAAGCACCTACATTAATTGAGACTATTACAATCTATTGTCAGATTATCATATGTTTCTTTGAGATTTTCCATACGATTTAAAACATGCCTTTAGAAACAAGTAATACTCAGATTGACCTTGAAGAACTTGAAGATGTATATGCCATAAGTGCAATGTTTGTAGGTCCTTCTTCAGCCTGATCACTCCAGTCATATCCAAGTCCATCTTGAGCCACCAAATCTTTTGTCTCTGTTGTTTCCACTATCACATTCCTCCTTACAGGTTCTCTGTTCCTGTTCTCTCTTGGAGACCTACACTCCTTTGCAAAATGACCATTTTTATGACAGTTATAGCATTTCACCTTCGATTTGTTAAACCCTATGGTCTCAGAACCATTTGCATTAATCTTTCTTCCAGTCTTATTTAGAAATCTTCTGGCTCTCATGGTCAACATAGCCATCTGCCACTTTAGATCCATCTCTTCCAAGTCATTAGAATCAATCTGTTGTAAGTCCTCATCATTTAATTGTGGACTATTAGATTGGTTTGCAAAGAAAGAATAGATCACAACATCACTCATACTAACATATTTGACAGAGTTATTGAACCATACGCTTGATTGGAACTGCAGAGATATAAGAAAGATACAACAAGCACATTCCAATGAATTTTGGTTTGATCTTAAAGACCCTTTAACTTCAGTTTCATAAATCTTCAGATTGTTGTATAGGTCATCCATGCTTAAGGTATCTAAATTAGGTTTGTTTCTCCAAATCAAGGTTTGAGTCTTCCATTTTGATGGGAGACTTCTTAGAAACTTCAGATTCGTATCTTCTTGAGAAATAGTTTCACCCAGGATCTCTAGCTGGCTGATAAGCTTTTGAAGCTTATCATAGGTTTGATCAAGTCCTTCTGAGCTTGATCCATTAAAATTCTCATACCATTGCTTTAGAAGTGTCTTCTGAGTTTTTTTGACTCATTATTACCTTCAAACCTTTTCTCTATGGCATCTATCAGAGTCTTGGAGCATTTTTAGGTATTAAACTTTAGTTGGTGTTCATTTGGAAGAGCCATCAATAGTGTACCTCTTGCCTTTAACTCATTCTTCCTTGCTAACTGCTCCTCTGCAGCTGTAGGAGGATATGTTTGCTCAATACCATCAATAGTTCTCTTTGGTGGAGGTGAGTCTCCATTTACTATTAATTCCCAAGGAGCATAATCTGTCATTAGGAAGTACTATTCTATCCTCATTTTCTAAAGCTCAAATTATCCTGGATTGAGTACTAGAAGTTTTGCAGCAGTAACCATTGTTGAAGATCCTGCCTCCATGTTAAACAAGTAGTTCTAATATGTGTAGATTGTTTCTTCTAATTCAAAGTTTCTCAACAAGCTCTGATACCACTTGTTGATCCCACTTGAATAGAACTTTATAGGGGGCCCCTTAGCTTATATAAGCTAGTATGTAGTTGAGTAAATCCAAGACAACTATGGTAGAAACTTTGATTATGATTATCAAAGACTATGCGGAATCTAGTCAATGATACTAAGAAGAATTATTTATAAAACAGTAACACAAAATTAATAACAAGACAGATTACCAAACTTTTAGCCTCAATATGAAATGAACACTCTTAATAGTGTTAGGGTTTACAAAACCTTGAAGCTACGAATATCAAAGATGTACATCTAACATTATGCCCTAGGACCTCCTTTTATACACCAAGGAGTCCTACAAGGCTTACAAGTAACTTTCCCTAACTTATCAGATCTTTTCTATAAACAAAACGTAATCTTTTAAAACAAATAGTTATACATATCTTCTTTACAAATAACTAATATTTATCTTCGTAAGTATTCTTGTTCTCCAATCAATCTTTGATCTCATCTCTGTCAGCATATTCCTTCCAGCAGTAGTAATCACTCAGCAGTTGTAACTGAGCACAAGCATCATGAACTACTTAAAAATTTATTCTAGAAGTACTAACATATACTAGCAGTACTAACTTTTGTACTAGCAGTAGTAACTACTTAGTATATTTTCAGTCTTCATCTCTGAGTAGTCTTTGCTTCTACTAGCAGCAGTAACTTTATACCAACAGTACTAATTATACTAATAATGGTAACTAGCAGTAGTAACTTTTATACTACCAGTACTAATTACTTAGCAAAATTTTTATTAGTATTACCAGCAGCACTAAGTTATGCTTGACAGCACTAATATATACATGAGCAGTAGTAACTCTAAGAGTCATCTTAAAGTCTTTTAGACCTAAAAATCCACCCCTAAACTTGATGTTTATGTTCTGAATTTTCAAGTTTCATTAAAAGTCTTCACTATCACCAGGAGGATGCATTCAAACACTTCATTGACCCTTTTCCTGCTTTGTTATGAGCTTGAGTAGTTGATAACATAACTCATTCCAACGATCAGCTTGAAGCTTCTTGTTCAGCATGTTTGAGATTGTTATTGGTGTAAGGGGATATCTTTTCTCAACCAACATAAAGATATGTAAATTTCTAAACCTTACAAAGTGCACTCCACTGTTATCAAACAGCTTCCAAATAGTCACTTTGTACCCTTATAGATTTATCTATACATCACTTTTAATGTCAGGTTCAAACATTACTTTTAAATCTCCGCATAACACTCTTTCATATTCATCAACTGGCCTATTTATTCCATGCTTTTCTTTGACCAACTTCTAGAGAGTTTCTAAGTCTTCTCTGTCAATACCCTAAAGCATCCTAATCATTGATGAATATCTTTTTGAACTTCCACCAGCTCTTATCAAGTGATAGAATCCCTTCTGTCCTTCTTTAACAATCTTATATTCAAGTTCATCCCCTGCTCTTTTAGAACTTTCCTCTATTCTTGTCTCACTACCTTTCATACTTCTGAATTCATGTCCACAAAAGTATTTACTCTTTTCATCTCCTTATCAAACAACTTCTAGATTTCATCATAGTTTTTGCTCTTCAACTGACTATGTTTGTATCCAGCTATATTTTTCAAATAGGTGGACATTTGATTTTTCTTTTGAGCTTTGGTAGGTGG